>JAABKJ010008476.1:0-10167 GCA_011634705.1 Andricus grossulariae | reverse complement strand
TTTACAATGAAAAAATCTGCTATTTTAATGCTTTCTTCAATTTGAAAGATTTGGGATTGAAAACTCGACTTTTGATTTCTAAAATTTAGGAATTGTTATTTTTTGCATCTATTAACTGATAAAATTTTTTTAATTCAGAAGATTAAGAATTGACATTTTGACTTTTGCTTTTCAAAATCATCAAAACTTAGGAATTTTGATTTATAAGTCTTTAAAATTGTGTGATACATAATTATTTTTGACAAACATAATTGATCAAACAAATTATTATTATTTTTAATAATATTATCTTAGAATAATGCTAAAGAAATTGCAGTTTTTAAATTACAATTTTTTTAAATTAGCGTTTCTTTTAATACTTAAAAAAAATATAAAAAATACATTTTCAAGGTATTTTCCAGGTGAACTATTCAGCACAACTTTTTGAAATTTGTTGGAAAATCGAAAATTCAAAATTTGATAGCGCAAAAAATAATGAAAAATGAAAAATTCTATTTCCCGGTCCAAATATACAAGATACGACAAAAGATGAATCTACAAATTTGTAATTAAACATTTTTAGATATGACGAATAGTTTTTATTTTAATCGTAAAAAATAAGATTGAAAATAAAAAAATTAAATTTATGGAAAAACAACACAAGTCGTAATAAAATGTTTAATAATGAAATTTTTGTATACAATGCGTACATTTTTCAATTATAAAAAAAAGAGAATGAATATATGCCCATTTTAATACCAATGCATATTATGAATTATAATAATATACATTTTCAGAGTAACTAAAAATAAAATTTATTGCAAAATAAGGAACGCATAAATAAGTAATCATGATGAATACAATTTGTACTTTTTTTGCAATATCTTAACCAGCAATCTGAGGCCGAGGTACACAAATAAATGTAATCTTCGTTAAAGCCAAAAGAGCCTTAACAAAAGAGAATTCATAATCACCAAATTACAGTTGTCGATGGTTTGAATCTTAATTTCAAAACATGTTAACACAAATGTAGAGGAAGTAGAAAGACCTCACTTTAGCTGCAAATTATTCTTTTCTGGTAAAAATTGAATCATTCACATTTTAGAAATAACCATCAATATTAAAAAATATTGATTTTGGACCAGTAGACAACAAAAATTAACACCAAATTATTTAATTTACCATCACAGTTTTAAATTCATGTTTTTGGTGGAAGAATTCAATTATTTGGTTACAAATTCAACAATTCTGTGAAAAATATTTTTTTCCATGAAAATTTAACTACAAATTTGGTTCACAATTAACTTTTGCTGAAAAATAATTTCCTTTTGTTACAAATTGAACTACTTGGATAAACGTCGAATTAATTAGTGGAGAATTCATTTTTTGTTTGAAAATTCAACTGTTCTATTGAACAATTTTCGCTGGTTGAAAATTGAACTATTTCGTGGAAAATTCGTTTCTTTTAGATTAAAAATTACTTTTTAACTGAAAATTTAACTATTAATTTTTGGTGTAGATTTCTAGGTTTCTCATAGATTTCAAGAGATATAACCTAATTTAAGGGTTTCCAGCGGATTTTAAGGGATTTTTTGTTAATAATTTATCATTTTTGTTAGATTCAACAGTTTTGTGAAAAAGAAATTTTTTGTTGAAAATTCAACTATGTAAATAATATGATGTTAATGTTTATTGTCTACATGGCCGATAATTAATATTTTGTGAATATTGATTATTAATTTTTAAAGTTGTGAAAAATATCTCTCTAGCTCCGCTGGGATTTATCGGATTTATTTATTTTTTTAATAACAACTTTAAAAATTAATAATCAATATTTACAAAATATTGATTATAGACCATGTAGACAAAAAACATTAACATCATATTATTTAAATTATTTACTGATCAAAAACTATAACATCAAATAATTCAATTATCTAGTTAAAAATTAACTTTTTTTATTGAAAATTGATGTATTTTGTTGTCAAATCGCATTTTTCGGTGAAAAATTAATCTTTTTGTTTGAAATTGATTTTGTTGTTGTTGATATTTCAACTACTTTTTCGAAAATTCAACTATTTTGTTGACAATTTCTCTTTAATTGAAAATTCGATAACGTCGTAATATTTATAGTTGAAAAATAATGTTTTTGGTTAAAAAATCAAAGATTTGTAAGAAAAAAAATTTTTCTCAATTTAAATGCTTGGTTTTCAATCTGAAATGTAAGTATTCCGTTATTGGTTCAAAATGTATCTTTTTTAGTTGAAAAATCAACTATGTTGTTGAAAATTCGTCTTTGCAGTTGAGGATTTAACTATTCCGTTGATAATTCATCTTTTTAGTTAAATATTTAACCATTTTGTAGCAAATTCGTTTTTTTTGTCGTTCAACATTACTTTTTTAACTCAAAATTCAGCTATTCAATTTTTGATGCAAAATTTATCGTTTTTAGTTGAAATTTGCACTACTTGGTTGCAAATTTGTGTATTTTGTTAAAAATTCGCGTTTTTCGGCACAGAATTAATCTTGTAAGTTGAAAATTAATGTTTTTGGTTGAAAAGTCAACTATTCGGTCAAAAATTCCACAATTTAAAAAAAAAATTAGGAGAAAGGCCTTCTTGAACTGAATACAAATTAGGTAAAATATATTAGGCATGTAAATTATTCTAATTATTCCATTTTGTAGCAGTACCTTTAAAATACGTTATCTTAGTGGAGGTGACGTATTCTATTTACAAGTTTTACAATAATAAATTCTTATAGGTTCATTAGGTTTGCAAATATTACGTAAACTAGTTCTTTTTTTTAATTGTCACATTATAAATATTCAGAGTCTCCATGTTCTACTTTTTCACAGAGTTCTGATTCCAATTTTCAATTTTTTTATTGGTATATTTAATTTTTTTGCCCTAAAAATTTCAATTCTTTAACAAATCTTGCACAAATTACTTGCCTCAATGAGCATCAGCTTGAATGAGTTTTGAATTTTTTAAATTGGTAGAAATCTCTTTAAATTTAATTTAGTCCGTAGAGTATAAATCATTTGCATATTTAATAACATTCCTGAATATTGTGAAATTCCTTGAAATCCCTTGAAATCGTTGGGATCGCGAGGAATGCCTTAAAATTTCCTCACATTACATTTTTTTAAAGTTCAAAAGAAATCCATTGAAATTCTTGGAAATCCTACAAAATTCATTGAAATACTATGGAAATTTTATATCTGTTGAAATCTCATAGAATCGCTTAAAATCCCTTAAAATCTTTAGACAAAGTCAAAATTAATAAAAAAAGTGTAAATCATTTGAAAGCCCCTGCATATAATTCAAATAAACTTATTAATTCAAATTATCTAAAAAAATTGTTTAAATGCCTATAAATCTTTGAAATTCGTTGAAATCCTTGGAGATTCAATGAAATCCTTGAATCTTGTGAAATTCCTTGAAATACCTTAAAATCCCTTAACATCTTTGGAATTGTGAAAAATTTTAAAAAATTTGTTTTCATGTAATTTATATTGTAAAGTTTAACAGAAATCCCGTGAATCTTTTGGAAAACATGAAAATACTGCAAAATCCCTTAAAATGTTTGGAAAATTTTGAAATTCGTTGAAATATTATGAATCCTTTGAAAACCGATAAAATATTTGAAAATTATTCTAAATGTTTAGTTACCATATAGAATTCTTAAAGTCCTAAACCTCGTGAGGGTTCATCGGAATTTCTTTAATTCCTTTACAATCCTTTAAAATCTTCTGATACGTTTAAAATTCTTCAAATTTCTGGGACATTTTTATGTGATTTGAGGAAATTGCTAAAAATCAATTGGAAAATAAGTGCAATTCAAATTAAATTAAATGTATTCATTGAAGTTCTTTACGAAAAACGTTAAAATTCTTTACTCATGTGAAATTTCTTAAAATACCTTAAAATTCCTTGGAATGTTAGCAACCGTTAAAAATTCCTTCATACTAAATTTAATTTATTTCGCCAAGTCCATTAGGTATATCTTGAAACTTTTGAAAATCATATAAAAGTCTTTGAATTCCCTTGAAATTTTTGATATATTTTCTAATCCTTTGGAATTCCTTACAAATCCGAAAATGTTTGAAAATCTTCAAAATTCCATAATTCAATAGTGAAGAGTAACTTATCGCTGAATTAAAATGTATAAACTTATTCAAGACTGTATATAGTAATTAAAAAAAGGTAAAAAAAATGGGTTCACTTCCAACCAAGAAAGATGACTTTTCTACTATAAATGATGAATTTTCAATTTGAAAGGACAAATTTTCATTCAAACAGTTGAATTCTTCCCAAAAAATGAGGACTTTAACAGCATGGTTAATTTTTCCTTAAAATAGTATATAGTCCTAGCCAAAAAAAAAATTTTTAACAAAATACATTCTTTTTTTACCAAATAGTTGAATTATCAACTTATAGAGGATAAGTTTTCATGGAAAAATTGAATAGTTAAATTTTCAGATAAGAAAATAAATTAGTAACAAAGAAAAAAAGAATTCTCAACAAAATGGTTGAATTATCAAGCAAAGAGGAGAATCTGATTAACAAAATGGATTTCGAAGAAAGTAGTTTAACTGGGAACCAAGTAGTTGGATTTTTTTACCAAAAAAGATACATTTTTTATGAAATAGTTAATTTTTCAAACAACAAGATGAATTTTCCATCAATTAAAATAATTTCCTACAGAAAAAGTCGAACCTCCAACAAAATACATGAATTTTCCCCAAAAGTGTTGAATTTTCAAGAAAAAAAAGAGGAACTTGCTACAAAACAGTTGAATTTTAAAACTGCGAATTCGAAATTTTGATAAAAATTTTAATTTGGAACCAAATAGCCAAATTTTCTACTAAAATTATGAATCTTCAACTGGAAAAAATTGAGTTATTCAAATTATAGTAGGGCTCTAATGGTTTTCTTATAATAAATTTCTTATCATTTTTCGCGATTCTAGAAAAATCAAGTTTGAAGGGATTCCAAAGGATTTCGACCAATTTTGAAGAATTTCAACAGATTGTAAAATTTTCCGAAAATTTCAACTAATTAAAAAAAATTCCATTGGTTCTCAAGAGATTTAAAAATATTTCCACGAATTTAAAAAAATTTAGAAATAATTCGAGGATGTTTAGAGAATTTTAGAGATTTCCAAAAATTTCCGGAATTATAAGGAATCGCAAAGGATTACCATATATTTTAAAAATTTCAAGGGATTTCAAAGAATTTTATAGGATTTCCAAAGGATTTAAGATATTTCTAGTGAACTGAGGAAAAGAAATCGAATTAAATTGAATTTGAAGGGATTTTCAGCGATTTCAAATATTTCAAGGGATTTTAAGTATTTCGAGGAATTTCACATGATTAAAGGATCTCTAAGATTTATAGGGATTTTAGCGGTTTTGTAAAAAAGTGTAATGATTGAGTTTAATTCAAATTTTATTCAAGGGTTTTCCAATACTTTAAACTTTTTTGAATTGATTTTTACGTTTTCCAAATATTTCAGGGGATTCTAGGGGAATTGAAACAAAATAAAAAATATCGTGGGATTTCAATGAATGTTGTAGGATTTCCAAAGATTCGAATGATTTTGAGTGAACTTTGTAAAATAAATTGAATGAAAGAAAATTTTAAGGGATTCTCAGCGATTCCAAACATTTCTATGGATTTGAAGGTACTTCAGAAAATTTTGAAGATTTCGGAAGATTTTACAAACTTCAGTGGATTTCAACAGATTTTAACAGATTTTCAGATTTCAATGGATCTAAAAATATTTCTATAACATCGAGAGATTTCAAGAGATTCCAAAAGCTTTCAATATGAGTTAAAATTAAAGTTCAAGAGATCTGGGAAAAATCAGTGATTTAAGAAAATTTTTTTTGTAAAAATCAGGGAATTTCTATAACTCTAAATAACTGTCAAGAAGAATGAATCTGAAAATTTTCAATTTGTATTTGAAATTGCTTTATTCCGTTTATAAAATATTCTAGGATGAAAATTTTACAAGTTTAAGATTTTGGTATTTGAATATTAATGGACAGGAAAAATGACAAAAATTGATTAGGGAAAAATTAGTGAATTTTAAAAATAAAGTTCTGCTCTAACTCTGTCATAATATCCTTTTTAGTCATCCTGTTCTGTTGAAAATTCGTCTTTTTGGGTTGAAAATTCAACTATTTACGAAGAAAAATCACTTTTGTAATAAAATTCATATATTGCTGTTGAAAAGTCAAGTGAAATCTTTTTTAAATGAAAATTGAACTCTTTTTTTAAATTTGTCTTTTTTATTTGAAAATTCGTTTTTTAGTACAAATTTCATCTTTCTTGGACAAAAATGTTTTTAAAAATGTTTTGTCCAATTATTTGGTTGAAAATTAATCTTCTCTTCTTGAGGATTCAACTATTTTGTTTGAAAACTTTTGTTGAACTACTTTGTCGAGAAATTATCTTTTTGTTGAAGATTCATATTTTCAGTTGAATCTTCATCTGTTCGGTTGAAAGTTTAACTATTTTGTTGAAAATTGATATTTTTCAATTAAAAATATAACTGCGTGGGTAAAAGTTAAACTACTTTGCCGAAAATTTATTATTTTTTTCACTGAAGGTTTGCCTCTTCGGTTGAAAATTGAACTATTTTGTTGAAAACTAATTATTTTTTGCTTATATTAATCATTTGTTAAATTGCAATAATTATTTCCTTACTAAATTAAAAAAAGAAGAAAAGTTAGGAATTTCAGAAAAAATTGCAATTTTCTTGCATCAATATAGGAAAAGATAGTCATAAACAATGATAGTTTGTTTGAACAATAATTTTTGCTTGAATGCATTAATTATTGCATCGCTCTAAGCAAAAGACTGGGCAAAAAGTTGAAAATTTCAGAAGAAACCGCAACTTTGTAACTTTATTCGAAGAGTAAACCATTGAAAATAATAATAAATTCTTTAAACAATTATTTCTGTTAACATAAATTAATTGTTACCTCACTCTAATTGAAAAGTGGACAAAAACTCGCAGTTTTCAGAATAAACTGCAAATTTATATAATTGTTCTGAAAGAATATTGTTATAAATAATAGTGAATAGTTGAAACAATTATTTCTGGTGAATACAATTGCTCATCGCCTCAGTCTAACTGAAAAGTTGAGAATAAGTAAAAAAATTTGGCAATTTGAAGAGCTTTTAAAATATTTCTAAATATTTTAACTGTTCTGAAGGGATTCGGAAAGATTCCCACAGATTTAGAAGATTCCATATAGATTTCGAAGATATTTCGTAATATTTTGATGTTTTCCAAAGAATTTCTAGAACAATGATCGACTTTGAGATATTTGAAGATATTTTCTCGAATTTCAAAGGACCATAATGGATATAAAGGACACGATAAAAAATAAATAAATCGAATAATGATTTGATGTGTTTAATAAGATGAAAAGTAATTTCAACAGAGAAAACAAGTTTCAATTAGCATATTTAAAAAAAATAGTTAGAAAAAGAGAAAATACAATTTTATTGTATCATAGCAAATAGGATGGAATATAATTATACAGTTTCAACAGCTTGTTCAACAAACTTTTTAAATTTGAAATCCATATTTTGGAAATAATTTAATCTAATATGCGTGAAGTCGAGGTATATTTCCTTCATCTAATTTACGCTGAATTTCACGATGAAATTTATCCAGAACTTCTGTACGAAAGAAAGAACGGTTGAAGGCTCCTTGATAATGCAGTTTTGCAGATAAGATAGTATTAGTTCCTTTTACTGCTATGCAAATGTTATTTAATTAATTTAATTTTGGGTCTTCATCCTTGTGAGTCTTGAACTCAGACGCTGTCCCATATCCTTCGTTATGTATCGTAACTTCCTTTGGACGATTACCAACAAAGTAATTCTTCACTATGCCAAATATACCAGTATCACCGGAAACAAGCTTTTCGAGGTACCCAAGTACTTCTGATTGGTTATCTCGCGTCGTTGAAGTTCATGACACCTGAATATCCTCCTTGAAATTTAGATACGCGAAACCAATCGGGAGTGGAATGGAGGTGTATGATAGCACCATAGTAAAAAGAGCCATTTTCCATTTCTACTTGAATGAAAAGTGAAACAGCACCTAATTTTGTAGGAAAAGAAATTACAATTAGAAATAGAAGAAAATTAACAATACTTCCAGACCATAAAAGATTTAATAAAGTTTAATGTTTCGTCACTAGCCAGAGTAACCTCATCAGAAATCATTGAGATATCATCAGAAATTATTGAGGATTTTCAATCTTTCATCTATCTATCTATCATATGCATTAACTAGGATTGCATCCATCGACAATAAAAATGAGTGATCTACGGGAATTACATAGGAGATTCGGACCTGCTGTTCCTTCTAAAATCACAGATCGAGTACCAAAAATGGGTTTTTCCAAAACGATAATCTCAATTTTTCTATATAATTGACTTTTTTATTTACGAAACCTTCACGTTTCTGATTACCACGATCTCAGATCGAATTTGCATTGTTTTTGGAGGAAACTTTCCTTTTCTTTTTTCGAAAATTTCACTATTGTAACTGAACTTCACCGCTCTACCTTACTATGACCAGTGACAAAACGTCAAACTTTATGAAATCTTATTTCGTTTGGAAGTGTTGTTAATGTTCATCTATATATTTCATCCCAGACGTTTAAACATTATTAAGCATTTTCAATCTTTCCTTTATCTATCTACATTCATGAAGTTTTTGCACTACCTTAGTAAAAGGTGGGCTATGAAAAATGTTTTTTTAGTTTTTCATTATAACCGGAAAAATCTGTCCAAAATATCAAAATGAGAGGCCACAATTTCATTCAGGTATTTTAAAGAATATCTTTAGTTAGCACAAACTTTGAAAACAGTGATTTTTTTCGATATACTTCAATCTTACTAGAAAGATCTACAGTGCAACAAATGCCACCAAGTAAAAAGTTACCCGTGAAATAGATTAGAAAACAAGAATTCGTCAAGTAATTCAAAGAAAAATAAAGCTTTTAAAATCTATGAAATTTAAAAAAAAATTGAAACTTGAGGCATGTACTAATTAGGATAGTTCAGAGAAACAATTTTTTATTTGCTAGAGTGAATTGTGCCTGTAAAATACCTAGAAAATTAATGAGCCAGTTAACTTGCGTATTTATAATATAATGCGAAAAACTGTTTAAGCAAAACAAAATTGTTTGAAGATTTATTGAGGTATACCCTACTTTTTAGGAGGATTCACTACCCCTATGAAATTTATGATCATTAGATTATGAATAAAAATAGCTTTTTTTCACATTCACTTGTAGACTGATATTTCATCAATATAATATGTCAACTTTTCACTATAGGACAATTAACAAGTCCATAGTATTCAAAACCAACCCATTCTTTCAGTTATCACCCCTAAAATTTTCGTTCTTTTTTGAATATCTACTATATAAAATTCAAATTTGTAATTGATAATTGTTTTTGTTTAATAAATAATGCAAAATAGCATTGACTGTACATCTATACATATTCTAAGTTCGGCTAATTTTTAGGTTTAAAAATAAATTTTCAATGACGAAACAAACAAATCAAACTATTTGTTTGAAAGCTCATGTATTTTGTTACAAAAAAATTTTGGTAGAAAATTAATTTTCTTGGTTGAGATGTCAACGAGTTGGTTGAAAGTAGAACTATTTTTCGTTGAATTCACTTTTCTGGTTGAAGATTCTTGATTTTATTTAAAAATGTTTTCATTGAAAATTTTACTAATCTCTGAAAAATTTGGTTTTTGGTCAAACATTATTTTTTTCCAACTGAAAATTTAACTATTTCTTTTTTGTCAAAAATTTCTCTTTCTTAGTTAAAAATTAATGCATTTCGTTGAAATTTCGTGATTTTTTGTGAAAAAATTAAGATTCTTGGTTGAAAATTCAACAACTTGGTTGAAACTTGAACTACTTTGCTAAAAATTTATTTTTTGGCTAGAGCAGAAACATTTTAGTTGAAAATTTATCTCTGGTTGAAAATTGTACTTTGTGGGAATTTTTGTTGGTGAACCATTAATTTTTTTAATTAAAAATGTTATCATCCCTTTTTTAGTTAAAAATGTATAATTTTTGTATGACACTTCTAACTATTCCCCTAAAAATCTGTATTTTTGGGTAGAAAATTTATC
>JAABKJ010008474.1:0-11441 GCA_011634705.1 Andricus grossulariae | reverse complement strand
CAATACGAAATTCGAAAATACACTTTTCCTGCCGACAAAGAACTTCAAATGCACGGAAGAGGACGTATGAACTTTCACCCCATTCCAACCGAAGAACGAAATGTTTTAACAACCACCACTGGCGATGTCGTTGCAGTATTAGAGGGCAATAATTATCTTCGTGGAATATATACAACAAGAAGTCCCTCTGAAGTACGGGTCAAAATAAACATAGCCAGCGGTGTGGTTCAACCCTTGACTCTAGAAGAAATCGAAGATACTCCTTTAGGCAACCGTTGTCTATTATCAAAAATTTTCAGAAAAGTCAATGTGAAAGACCTTCCTCCACATCACTAATTTAATTTGAAAAAAAAAGTAAAACTCAAACATAATATTGTTTGTGATATAAAGTGGGTTCAATATGTTACAAATAATGTGAAATTGCATGTACATTGCAACCCACAAGCTAATAATTTACAGAACTGCAATAGTTCAATAAATTTGATTCAATTGATTTTCAGTTTAGTCGCAATTTTAAATATCCAAATCCGGACATTGCGCAGTTTTTCACAAACCTGACTTTATTTATTTTGTTTCCTTCGTGATGAAAATTGATTTCACCTGTTTTCCTGCCTAATTATATATTATTTGGTATCTGGAAGAATCATTAACCATCCAGATCTAAAGAGAGATTTCGAGAACAAATTTAGACGCTCTTTTTGTCAATTGGAGGATCTTAACCGATTACAAATTTTCCGCTAATCCTACAGCTGTGTGCCAACCTACTTCAATCCTTCCGCAAATCCTTTTTTTCAAAACCTTAATTCGGAAGTTTCTTTCTTTTGTCGAAAACTGGACTTTTCAAAGTTTTCAAATTTTTAATTCAATACACCGGAGATATGATCCTCGGAGTTATGAATTCTGAGAATTGACGCCGCGCTGCGGGTATGGTTGACAGGAGCTGCCTAAGGGTCTGCCTGGCTAACTGCGTCATGACGTAGCGACAATTCACTCGAAGTACGATAACGAACTCGATCGATTTCAAGCATCGGAGTCCCAGCCTCCAACCGTCAAGTGATGACGTGAGAATTGTGAAAACTGTGTGTTTTCGTGGACATTTCGGTCAAATATTTAATATACCCTTGCCTCCGTATTAGTAAAGCGATTTTCAAAATATTTGCTACTATGCAGTAAAATCTACCGGAAACGGTTCATACTCTTCTGACTGTTTACGTTCGAAGTGAACATAACTCTCGGAAGTCAGGTCCAAGGTCAGCCCCAAAACTAGTCATATCTCCAGGGTTCACTGTATAATTTTCCTAAGACTTCCAAACAATTTTTAAAGATTTTTAAAGATTTTGGATACATCTAATTAAAATTTCACCAAAGAAGTTAATTTTCAACCAAATGGTTGAATTTTTAACTAAAAAACATGAATTATCAACAAAAAAAAATAGTTGATGTTGCAACAAAAAAGATTTTGATTTTATATCAAAAACAGTTGAGAAGTTTTTCAGGTCATAAAAATATAATTATGGTACAAATCATGATCAAATTAACAGAGATTTTGGAAGATTTCAGATATATTAAAAATGTAGTTAGGAAAAAAAGTGTAAAATATGAGGTTCCATAGCCTTTCTTTTTATAAAAATCTTTCGATTTTTCATTTTTTTTCTCAAACTATTTTTTAATTGTAGGACAAGTATTACGTACGTATTTTTCTGGTAAAAAATTCTTGATTTTTCTTGAAAATAGTAAAATTTAACTTGGTTGAAAGTTGCAATATATGTATTTTTTCAATTCGTTTTCATCTTTGAAGATTCATAATTTCAGTTAAAAATTCATCTCTGATATTGAAATGTAAATAGTTTCATCATGTTTAGTGAAAAATTTGTCTTTCCTGTATGTATGTATGTATGTATGTATATTTATTGCTTCAAAGAATACAAGATTCTGTGGCAAGGGAAGGCCACTATTACAAAAATCAATAAAATTAATATAAATATCAAAGTGAAAGAAAAGTTGTAATATCGTATGTACAATAGGTTGTTAGCTCAAACTGGTTGAGTTCAGGCAGTGTACTATTCGAATAGAGAGAAAGCTCTCATTTTTAAACATGCACTTATAAAGTTGTGTATCAAGCGAAGCATTCCGGGGTTCATATTTGACAATAAGAAGTGAAGATTGTTCTCGGTTATCATATCAATGTTACGCAAGTAATGATTTCTAATGGGCGAGTAGACTGTACATTTGGCGAGAATGTGTAAAAGATCTACATTTTCTCTTAGATTACATAATTGGCAAATCTGTTGTGGATCCACTACGGTTGTTCCAGCTTTAGAGGTCAACTTAATGATGAACCTGGAGGAAGTTCTTAATTGAGCGAACATTTTCTTAAAAAGGAAAGGAACTTTGAATAGGAGAGATTGCTGGGGTAGCGCATCATTGTATAAAATTTTACTGTACATGTAACTAAAGTTACTGTTTTTCAATCTTGAAAGATCCCGCGAATGGAAAAAATCACGGTATTTATCAGCTATGTTATGCGTATTATCTCCAATAATAACGTAACGTGCCCCTGACCATCTTTTTTAAAATTTATGCCGTTATATCTTGTAAAAGAAAGGTTATGATCTAATTGTTAAATATGCGTATTTTTCAGAAATAATTGCAGAATTTCAAAATAAAATTTTTTCTCGTTTCCAATTATAGTTTTTGAGTTATAATCATTCCTTAAATGTCCCCCAGATTTTATGTCATCCCGTAACAAAACAGTTTTTCAATCATTTTATGGCTTAAAAGTTTAATTTCCACATTTAAATTGATTAATCTAATTGAAGATTCTTGGATATACTTCGAGACGTGAAACTTTAATTACATTTAAATTTGATTTACTTGACCAAAATAAACGATTTAGAAGTCTGAAAAACATCGTACGACATCATCATCAACATCATCCGATCGCAGTTTTATTATTAGAATAGGTACCTTTTGAAGGTGACTTTATGAAGAATATATTAATAAAAAAATATACTTCCTACCTATAAAACACTTGATTCATAGGTTAATACAAACTAAAGATATTCTTTTGAATTATAAGTATTTATTGTATAACCTTGTCATCTAGTAATACAAAAGTTATTTACAACAAGTGAAGTTAGTTCAAAAACTAACCCTAAAATATTGAAAATACTTTCAAATCTTTTGCAATCCTTTAAGATTATGTGAAGCTCTTGAAACTTCCTTAGAACATTAAAAAACGAATTGTTTAAATCCCTTCAATTTATTGTAATCTATTGAAAATTCCTTAGAAACTTTAAAAATACCCTCAAATATTTCAAATCCTTTCAATTTATTAAAATCTATTGAAAATTCCTTGGAATCTTTTGAAATGCTATAAAATATTTCAAATCCCTTGAAATCCCTTTAATTTATTTAAATGCATTGAAAATTTCGTGGAAACTTTTAAAATACCATGGATTATTTAAGATCCTTTTAAATCTTTTGAAATTTTTGAAGTCATTGATGATATTCCTTGAATTCCCTTGAAATATTTAAAGTCTTATGAGGAAACTCATTAAAACACCTTATTGAGAGCCTTTAAAATCCTTCAAAATAAATTAAATCTTTTAAAAATATCCAAAAATCTTATCAATCCGACATAAAATCCTTTCAAATATTCCGAATTTTCGGGAAATTCTTTAAAGCCACATAAAAATTTTAAAATCGTGGGAAATCTCCTGAAATATTTGTCAATATCTTCAAATTTATGAAATCCTACGAAAACCCTTACTTCTTGTAAAATTCTTTGAAAACGATATGAATAGAATTGATATATGAATAGAAAAAGATGTTTTATGTTGATCTAAAAAACTTTTTTCCAAAGGTTCTCAAAGGTTAGAATTCAGAGGTTAAAGGTGAATGGTCATTGGTCAGACGGTAACAGCAGAGGTTGATGGTCGTAGGTCAAGTGAGGGTTGAAAATTGAAGGGTCAGAGGTCACGGGTGGAAGTTTTGACCGTAACGTGTTACTTTAGAACAGTGTTAATAATTACTATTATTTATGAAATTTAGAAGAATCGATTGTTGAATGTACTTTGTGTATTAGAAGGAGCATTTTAAAGTTTAGATTCATTTGGTCCGCGTATTTAAAGCATTTAACAGATATATATCCTCAGAGAATGTCGCCATCGGTTGTCTCGCCCTCGAGTCGCTTCAGTACTATCGAAAGCCATGCTATGAAAGAAGAGGATCCTTTTTAATCTAAATGACGTGTTTTCGTCCTCTCTTATCTTGAAGAGTCGCCATACGCACGGCTCCCAATACGTCTGCCGATAGCACTGTGTGCCATGACACGGCTATACCACTATTAACATTCCAAGCGCGTTCTCTGCCTTCATCAGCTTTTACTTTCCTTTTCAAAAACATACAATCAAATAATCTTAAAATACAAAAAAAATCGAGGTTCATTTTCATATTCCTATATGAATATAATGAAGGAAAGAATTCCAGCATCTTTAATTTTAGGAATCGAGCCAGTTATGATTAGTTAAAATGACCAATTGCTGTATATATCATTTTACAGATTTAATATTATTTTATACTAGCAATCATGATGCGCACGCTATGAGAGTGATGAGTTTATTCAGCAGTAAAATTCTCAATAAAAATATTTTAGAATGGTCTCTAAAAACAAAAACAAGTTTCTTGTCATTTCACGGTTATCAAAAACTGCTTCAAGACATAAAAATTAAAAAATTAAAACTTTCATGCCTGAGAAAGTGTTTAATTTAAATACAAAATCAGAACATTCAGAGCGTTATAGATCTCTTCTAAATTTAAAGTATTTGCAATTAAAATAAACTAATTTTTAATCCATCAATTCATCAAACAATTTTAACAGACTTTTTTCGAACTTAGGGTTCTTTTTTCTTGTCTGAAAAAAGCTCAGGTTATTATCTTTGAATTCCCTCAGGTTAAAAAATGGATATATAATATTATTTATTTGTTAAAATTAGCGTTCAGAAGCAGACTGGGATTCACCAACTGACCCGATAAAAGTCTTGAAGACCGGCCCTAAAAGCGGTTCTACCCAATTTTTAAAAAAGAGTTTAAAAGATTAGAAAGATTTCCAGGAATTTAAAAGGACTTAAAGGATTGCAAAGGATTTACGTTAGTCCAATGGACTGCCCAAGAATTAATTAAGAAAGTTTATATGATTTTAAGTGATTTCTAACGGAGTTCAATAGATATAAAAAATTCTAAGCATTTTATAATATTTCTATAAATTGAAAAGGATTTCAAAAGAATTAAGGGATCTCGTAGGTTTTGAAAGATATGAAAATAAGTTCAAATTTTTCGGTTAACATGCGGTTTCTAATAGTTTCTTTTATTATCGAACATTTTTGAAGGATGTCATAGGATTTATAAGTTTTTAGGATATTGGAAAAGATTCCAAGGAATTTTAGATGATTTCCAAGATTTACACATATCGCAAAGGATTTTTAAGGGAGTTTATCAGATTTTTGAGGATTTTAGTAATTCTAAAGGATTTTAAAGGCTCTCAATAAGGCACGTTAGTCAGTTTCTCAGGAATGAGGGATCTCAAAGAATTTCAAAGTTTTAGGGCATTTTAGAAGATTCCCAGGAATTTTAAAGAGCGTAAGTCAAGGAAGGTATTTCAAAATATTTCTAAGGATTTGTGATATGTAATATGTAATATGCGGTTTTAAGGAATTTCCTAGAATTTCGGAAAATGTAACGGTTTTTTTTGTAATATAGATGTTTCCTTCTTAACATCACGCTAATATCATTTTTGTCTTTATATAAACAAAAGAAAAACGTGTTACATAATATGTGATTTTAACGGATTTAATCAGATTTCCGAGGATTTCAATGACTTTAAGGGATTTTGAAAGTTCTCAAGGTATTTCTATATTTTTTCTGGATTTCAGGAAATATCATCAGATTTCATGAAATTTCACGGGCTTTTGAAAAGATTTTATTGTATTTTAACGGATTCTGAAGAATCGAAGGACTTTTAATAGTATTCCAAGATTTAAAGGGGTTCCAATTTTTTGTTAAATACATGGAATATATTTCTCTAATCTATATTAAAAAGGGTCATAACTCGATGAAGACGATAGTAACTGCACAAAACCAACCGTATGCTTGTTTCTACATCGAAGGTCCCGAACCATTTTGACGTATCTCCAGCGAATGCGTTAAAACTGTCGTATCTCGTTGTCACGTTGGAAAAGTATCGTAACTCGCAGCACCAATTGATATTCATATAGTCCATTGAACTGAAATTTTGTCAATTTAATGGTAATATTACTCAATTTATGACAAATTAATAGAAAAAATGCGACGTTATTGAAAGTTTAGCGAATTATGATTTTTCGAGTTTGTTCCATTCCATATAGTCGTAACTGTCGCCTAAAAAAATGTTGCATTAATTGAAGTAACGTCTAAAGAGAAAACAGTTGAAAGAGTGGTATTTCTTTCGATGTTTCATGTTTAAATCTGTCAGAAATGGACATGTCAGTGAACCAAAACGTCAATTTAAGTGAGAGAGGCATCATCGATGAAGAGATTTTGAATGTAGATTTCAACCTAGATGAGATAAAAATGTTCTAATAGTCAACTGTAAAAATAAATCAAATTTGACTTGTAGGGTGCGTTTGAATCTTGTCGAAACATTCAGTCATTTTGTTAGAATTTTTGCAAACACAATTTTTCACCTTTGGATGTAATATTAAGTCTGAACTGTAAAGTTATTTTTAACGGTAATTTGTTAATTTGTTTACGCGTAAGTTATCAATAATTCAATTATTTTCAATTTGCGGAGAAAAATCAAACCAACAAGGATGATGAATCTCGACTTGCTACGATAGCAACCATGGTGTCCTCAGCCGAACTTCCACGGTGAGTCAACGGCAGTCACCGTATATCCTTTTTCTTTGAATTTTTTTTCTTTAGCCCTTATGTTAGTACTTTATATAAGAACAACTTATATATTATATCTTAGTGCGATATATTTAACTAGGTTGAGTGATTATATCTATGATTTAGGGAGCTATGTATCTTTTGAAGGTGCATGTCGTTGGGCCTATCCTGCTTATCTTGTTTATTGTTTCAATTCACGCGGGATGTCATCTTCTCAGAGGGACACCCTTGCTGAACGTCAATATATTCTTATTTGCTATAGTATCCTCTGGAGAGCTTGGTTCGGAATTTTGCTTGTCATATGTCTTGACGGGTCTCCGTATTTGCTTCAGCCTTTCTTTTGCGTCTCGTACTTACACTCATACTTATGGATAAACTAAAAATTTGTCACGTCAATGCTCAGTCTCTCCTGGCCCATTTTGTTGAGTTCAAAAATTTCTTCAGTTCTGGTGATTATCATATAATTGCAGTCTCAGAGACTTGGTGGAAACCTGATACCCCATCTAGTGCCGTTGCAATAGAGAATTATTGTTTACTTCTTCAGCACAGAGAGGTGAGAAGAGAAGGTGGGGTATGTCTTCACTTACATGCAAGTCTCTCAGGTTACGTGGTTGGCTATAGTCCACAACCTAATTATTAGATAGCCGATTATCTATTTCTTGCAGTCTCAGCCAGAGAAGATCAATTGTTAGTAGGAGTGATTCAAAACCCCCCTAATGCTAATTATGACAAGGAATTGGAGTCATATATTTTTGCCCTTGTTCCTAATTACGATAACATCATTTAAGTGGTAGATTTAGATAGGAATCTAAATACATCTAACAATCTAACGATTTATTTGAAATCTGTGGTTTTTTCTGCTGATTTGTCTATTGTTTCACGTGATTCTACTGACCACACTGACCGGAATAGTACGCTAATTGAGCTTATAATAGTGGACGATTTAGATTAAGTAACTGCTTATGCGCAGCATTCTATTCCCTTCCTTTCCAATCAGGATCTGATCAACATTTAATACCAATTATCCTGTATCCTTCCAACTAGGCCGACTGTAACGCAGATCCTTGGTCTAAATAATATTAAAGTGCAGGAATTGCATGACCAGCTAAAGACCTATGATTTGGATAATCTCATTTCACAAGGGGATGCCAACTCTAAAGTAAACGGGCTTGTTGCTATTTTAACGGAGGACTTTGACAAATTCGCGCCACTCTTCCTCCCAAGCTTATGCAAAGAAGCTGCACCATGGCTAATCGCAGAAATTTAGAGTTTTAATGGGGGCCCGGGACTCAAAACGTAGGTTAGCTAACAGACCCAAAAAATCCCCTCATTCAAAAAGAATTCCGTAAAATTCGTAACCTAGTACAAACAAAAATTAGAGACTTACATAACCAATATAATTTCAACGCCATCAGAAATAAAAACAAGAAGAATTATGTTTGGCATTGACTGCGACATTTGCGTCTATTTCCGCCTAAACGCGAAGACCTCGACGTGGACTCCATGCCTTCGGATATCCAGCGGGCGTTTACACCACCTAATCAGCCTCCTATATTGGCTCTAACTCTTGCCCCGCGCGGAGATCCTTTTGATGATAGTAACTTCTTCTTCTTAGACATCTCCCCGGTATCCTTATTGGACACAATTTCTCAAGTCCGCTCAAATGATTTTGGCCCAGATGGTATTCCTATTAAAATGATCAGACTTGCCCTGCCTATTATTTTTCCGATCCTGTTGCAAATTTACAACTTTTCGCTACAGAGTGGAATTTTCCCAGATAACTGAAAAATGGCAGTCATCCGCCCTATTCCAAAGATCTCAAACCCTTCTTCACCCAATGACTTCTGTCCTATCTCTATTTTGAACGCTTTGTCTAAGCCGCTTGAACGGATTGTTCATCACCAGCTGGCAGATTTTCTAGATACGAATAAATTAATGCACCCTTTGCAGTCTGGCTTGAGAGCTAATCACAGCACCTCAACAGCGTCGCTTAAATTCACCACCGATATTAAATTGGCAACGAATAGAAAAGAAGTCACAGTGGTGGTACTATTTGATTTCTCTGAGGCATTCGACTCGGTAAAACATATCCCTTTACTTCGAAAAGTGAAGTCTTTCAGATTATCTAATTCAGTTATTAATGGTTTGAGTCTTACCTTAGCAATGGGTGTGAAAGGATCAGGAATAGTAAGGGTGACTTATCTAACTGTATTAAGGTTAAGAAGGGTATTCCTCAGGGGTCTTCTCTCGCTCCTAATCTATTCAATATTTACACTTCTGATCTAGGTGGCGAGTTGCAATTCTGCGGATATCATAAAAATGCAGATAATATTAAGCTTTACCTATCAGGTCTGGCGTCCGATTTCGAAAATATGTTGGGGAAGATTCAGATCGATATAGACTTCGTGGCACATTGGGCTGTGGTAAACGGGCTCATGCTTAATCCTATGAAAACCCACGCGATTGTCATTCGGCTGTCTGCCTCCCCTTCTCTGGAAGTGTTACAATCATACTGCACTTTTAGGTTTGGCAACGTACTAATTTCCTTCCTTGATATGGTCAAAGATTTAGGATTTCTAACAAACCGAACCCTGTTTTGGAAGGAACACGTAATGACCATATCCAGAAACACCTTTAGAATTTTACAGCAGCTAAATTAAAAGGAAGACTCCCTTCCTACTTCAACCAGGATTCTATTAGTAAAAAGCCTAATTTTACCGTTTTTTGATTATGGTTGTATTACGTTCGATGGCATCACAGATAACTTAAACAGAAAATCGGAACGAGCTCTGAATGCATGTAAAAGTTTTATTTATAATTTACTTGAAAATTTTAAATTAGAAGTAAAATTATTTGAATTTTAGGTCCTTAAAAATTTTATAATTGTTCGATTGTTATTCATGAATCTTGTTTAATATTCTATTAAAATTAATTTTTCAAAATAGAAAGCCATTTTCAATTTTCCCAGGAATTTTACGAAAATTTTTTTTACCATCGTGAAACCTTTAAGCCCTTTAATTTATACTTCAATACATAAATCACATAAAACTCGTAAATATAACCTAATCTAATCAGAAAGTGTTATAATACTGGAAAAGAATTAGATGTGAAATTCTAAGCATTATTAGACAAAAAATATCAGTCCTTTTTAACGTAAATCACAGAAATATAATATGTAAAGTACCTCGGACAACGTAAAATCACATGCACATAACCTGCTGCTTTCTTCATACCTCATGTAAAACTAACATTCAAAAATTGTGATTTTTCATTTTTCTGTAATTTTACAGAATAGCTGGTATTTTGTGAACAATTTCTCGGAGTAGAATTTAAAAAATTTCTTCTTCTCATTTCGAAAGCCAACATCAGAGCAAGGGCGAAGAAAGATGCGGCTAGGAAACTGTATCGCTTCTTTCCTCCACTACACGTCCACCAATTACAAATTTTTCAAAGGATTTTATGGGATTTTACGCCATTAGCCACAATATTAAGGTATTATTCGAAGATATTAAACATTTGTTTGGCCTTTTTTCACACCAGCGGAGGAAATAGAATGCGCCTGATGGCTTCGAAAGAAAATTCTTATTGATGAGATACTGCAATGATGCAACAGTAACATAACCATTTTACGAAGAAATATTGAAGAAAGTAGGTGATGTTAAATCCTTCTTATGTCATTCTTATCAATTCTAATCTGATGAGGAAACTGGTACATGTTTGGAAATGGCATACTCTTTAATTCCGTTATGAACTTGACACAATAAATTATACTATTTTTGTCTGAAATCAGTCGTTTTGACTGTTGTCACCACTTTCATCAGTTGTACATTCTTCACAGTTACATGTATGCAAAATCAGCTGACCGCGCGATGAACTATGTTGCTTGTCTTTTTGATTTCCTGGTTCATAATTCTTGCACTGAACTTCATTTCAATCAAACAAAGAACTCACTCAAACTGGACCATTTTACTTTTGTTACTGCAGTTGCAATTTTTCTGAGTTAGACGCTTATTGTGCTTCCCCTTGAATCATTATGGTTGCAGCGTCTGCGTGCTTTACCGAACAACAACGTTTGCTTCTTGACTTGAAGTTTCTTCATAGCAGCTTACGTAATAATCTTCAGATGATCAATGGAAAATGTGGATGACCATTGTGGTCCAATGTGATTTTCCATGGAATGGAGAAAGTATTCACCCTCCCTTCCAAAAAACTCTTCTTTAGCCTCACCCCTGTCTCTGTATATGAGCCGTGAATGAAGCAGAAAATGTAAATTCTCATTCAAAATGAATCTTACAATCATCACCCTCTTCGCAATGCTCTGTGTGGCTCTTCTCATTGGAGTCCATGTCGAGAACCAAGGAACAGAGCCATGCAGAGCACAGCGAAGAGGGCGATGATTATAATATTAATTTTGAATGAATTTTTTTCTGTTTCGTTCACGGCTTTTATACAGAGTCAGAGGCGAAACTAGAGCAAAACTTTTTGGGGTAGGAGCATCTGTGAATTGGGGGGAC
>JAABKJ010008473.1:0-11441 GCA_011634705.1 Andricus grossulariae | reverse complement strand
CAACAATACCAGTTGAAAAATCATTTTTGTTGTGGTTGACTTATTATTTGTTCATAAATAAAAAGACGATGCAAAGTGAAAGATTTTAGAAAAAACCGCCACTTTCTAGCACTTATCTGAGAAAAGATAGTTATAAACAATATTGAATTGTTTAAACATCTTTTCGGTTAACTTTAATTAATCATTACCTCACTAGGTGAAAAAAGGACAGGAAGGTAAAAATTGCCAATAAACCGCAACTATCTGGCGCAATCGATATAGATGAAGATAGTCATAAGCAATAATCATTTGTTTAAACAATTATTTTTGCTAAATCTAATTGATTATCAAGTCAAGCCTAATAAAAAACAGACAAACAGTTGAAAATTTCAGAAAAAAACGCAACATTCTACCAATTAAGCAAAAACAATATTATCAACAATGATAATAAATTGTTTAAACAATCATTTTGTCAACTTGAATTCATTATTACTTCACGCCAAATGAAAATTGGACAAAAAGCCAGAAATTTCAACAACAAAAAAACCGCATCTTTCTAGCATTATTCAAATATAATATTATTACTAATTATGATACATTGTTTAAATAATCACTATTATTAACACTGATGAACTGTCACTTCCATCTAATTAAAAATTGGACAGCAAATGGAAAATTGGTGAAAAACCCGTGTGTTTCTAACTCCATTCTATGAGAAAATTTCTAACAACAATAATAAATTGTTTCAACAATTCATGAAAATATCTCATTTTCAGTGTGAAGTAATATTTTATGTATTAGAGACAATTCGCATTGAAGAAACCGCAAAAAATCATAATGAGCGCCAAAAACTCGCAAAACCCATTTTTTCACGTATGGGGTTTCTTTGGGACCCTATGAAACAGTCTTATGGGGGTGATATTTGAAAAGTGATATTTTATTCGCATTCTATGGCTGATTGTGAAGAGAAATGTTGAGTTTCAACTCGATTGAGATAATATTGAGGATTCATGTACCTGGTCCTGAAAGGGTTGCCGTATTATATTTAAGGTCCGGATAAGTATATCCTATCAGGCCCTTATAGTGTTTCGTAACGCTCGGAATTAAAAGAGCCGTAAGTAGCAACCTTATAAGGTCCATGTCAGACAGCCTTTTTTGCGCCTTTAAAATAATTAAGGTCCTTTGCAGGGCCATATTTATTTAGTGTCAAATCCCTCAATTATTTATTTTTTAAATACGAATAAAATAAATATAAAAATATGTATTTTGAATTTAAAATTTAATATTTTATTAAAATACGTATTATCACATACAAAATACATTTTATCACATACAATGACGTATTCTAGAATCATTTTTAATACTTTTCTTTATCAACACTTATTAATAATATCAATTCATAATTCTGTCCAGTCTTTAATGTATGTAATTTAATAATTATGTCTTAAGCATGTAACTTTGGTTGATCTAAGTCCATAAGTTATATCTAAATCGCACAAAACCCATAGTAATCTCGAAATAAAAAATAATAAATTGTTGTTCATCATAACGAATTAAACTATTTTTACGGAATATCCATAAGTTAAGTATAAATTGCACAAAACCCATAGTAATCTCGAAATAAAAAATAATACTATGCTTATGAATATATTCTTGAAAGTTTAGTACACGAGTACTAATCTGGTCCCAAGGCTGATCCTTCATCTTCATCTTCCTGTGGATGATCTGCTCTATTTTTGGCTTCTGCAATAGCAAGGTCCTCTGGAATGTCATAGGGTCTAACCTGAAATGCAGCGCTAGCTCTCCTCTGCCTCTTGCCCTCCCAATCTTTTGCGTTGTTAAATATTTTACCCAGAGAATTGCAAACCATATCTTCCGCCAAAGGCCTGTTATTTGAATCGGGACGTCAATGTGTTTGCATAATAGAGTCTGAAAAACATAAATGAAAATTAATATACTGGAAACAAAATACTTGTTATAAAAAGTTATCAGAGTCCATTAATATGACTGCCATTATGAGAAAACACGCTGCATTTCTGTGTTTTCTTGTATGGATATAAGTAGAAAATATTTTACAATAGTCAGTAACTCTGACCTAAAACACATTCATAGAAAGTACTTTCTTTCATGACTTTTCTACCAAAAACCTTCCTCTTGTCTGTGTATTTTGCCATGATCCAGCGGCTAAGATATTTTTCGTAGATATTGGTCAAAATCTTTGACACATTTAAATCTCTATCGAAAAGGTACAACAGAGACGCAGCCTACAAAGAAAAAAAGTAAATAAACCAAAAAATGAATACAAATTGTGTTAAATATAATATCAGGCCTCGGACTAACGCCGCACTATTGACACTTTTTTAAATATCTCAAACGAGTCCGAAACCTGTATCACATAAAGAATTAAAAGTGTTAACTTGTAACACTTACAAATTCTGTTTGAAAACCATCATCAGTTTTCAATTTCTTGTCAAACTCCATAAACTGCTCATCATCCTGAAATGGTTTGAAATATGTTAAAGGTAGAATTTTTAATTTGTTACAAAAATAAAAATATCCTTTCAAGATGTGGGGATGTTGAATGAGAATTAAAAATTTTTAATCCAAAAAAGTTATTCGATTCAAAGGAAATTAAATTTTTGTGTGACGACGTCGCAGTGTGACAGACTGTTTTTTTGTTTTTTCGCGCTTAAAATCAATTATATGTTATTATTTTTATATTTTATTTGACTCTATTTGGAATACATTTTGTTGGCGAATAAAAAACAAACTAGTTACTTCATAGAAACTTCGTATTTTTTGAAAAAAAAATTTTTTTTCAAGTTTTCAAGTTTTCGGTTAGGATGGCACTGGTATTTTACTTCAAAACATTTAATTATTTTATTTTCATTATTAAGAAACGCTCAGGAAGAGAATTGTTACTTGTAAAAGGTCAGAAAATTACACAAATTTACAGAAAACGCTGCATAGGGGTTAACATCAAATTTTGTTTTCCCACATTAACAAACTCAATATCTCGGGGGCATGCTTTTATTAATTTTTTTTCTTAATTAAAAATTGAATTAGTTATTTCAATCTGCAGTCGAGCCCGCTCCAAGTTTTGACACCCTGCGGCATTCCAACTTTTTATTACTATACAAAAAATGCGCGTTCGATGAAATCCTTTTAACGAGATGTGAAATTGATTTTCAAATAAGTTTTTGGCCAATCAACCCATTTTCGCCCAAATGTCCCTTAGCACCTTTTGGACTACCACCCTTCATATATTGCTATGAAATGTTCAAGATACGACTTTGTTATCTTTTTAAATACATGAAAAATTGACGAACATTTACTTTTGGCACAAAGAATAGCACACATAAATAATTGTAAAATAATGTGGTTGCAATAGTGAATACGATTTGATAAAACGTGCGTTCACAACGTTATCGCAACATAACCTCTATTCTCTGATTAATTTCCTAAGTTGTACAAATAAAGATTAAACTGTTTACTGCTTGTTTAAAGATTAAATCGAAACTTCATCACAAAGCATAATGAACCTAAAAAAGTGTTTACAAGTTTTTAGGTGAGGTTAATGCCAACTAAATTGTTCATCATACTAAATATTGTGTGATTTGCTTTGTCTATAACAAGTGATAATTTCATAAAAAGATATTCATTGTACATGCAACTGCTCATTAAAATACAATTAAACAAATTCATTTTGATCGTCTTACCTTTTGCAACTTTTGCAGTTCTAATCGAACCAGAATCAGTCACTTGAAGAATTCAATACCTCTAAGGCTTTTTAAATTGTTCGACGTTTTCTCGCTCGAATGCGACTTTGCTCTTGCTTTATTCTTTCGGGATCCATTGTTTTAAATGCAATTGTATACAATGCATATGATTAGATATTTAATTTAGAAAACATAATGATGTTGAATTGACCATGAGTATAGGCGTCACACGCGGACGAATAGAGAATTAATAGAGGCGCCCTTATTCGAATCCTGTTATAGGGCCAAGGGAAAAAAAGATTTGCGTTACTTAATAAAAAAGGAAACTTATCCGGGCTTTATTCGAACCTGATCAGGGCCATAAATACGAAATTCATCAGACTGTCTTACCTAATAATTAGGGCAACCTATCCGGACATTATTCGGACCTTATCAGGGCCGTTATACGGCCTTTTATCAGATGGCTTTACTTAAAAATAAGGGCACCTTATTCGGGCCTCATTTGTGCCTGATCAGGTCCTTCACACACATTTTTAAATCAGGCAACCTTAACAAAGCCTAGTACGAGCCTTTTTTTAAATAAGGCTAAAAAAGGCATTTTCTGCACGGACATGGTCTAAATATGTTTTGATCCTGTTACAGAACATGTTCTTTTGTGTTCAAGAACTGTTACATCAGTTATATAACAGTGTCCGCTGGAAACCATGAAAAAATTACCTCACTGAAAAAAGATTATTTGGGACAACTAATAAAATTTTTGGAATAACTATTTTAGTTTGTAAATAATGGTACTGCTATTTAGTTAGTTGTGAGAACTATTTTTGTTAGTTGGGGCACAATTAGTTGCAGTTACTATCTAATTAAGTATACTTACTATTTTAGTTTGTCAAAACGACTATCTGTAGGTAGTTGAACTTACTAATATAGTTAATCATGTCTACTAATAAATTTGTAGGCATAACTGTTTTCTTTTTATTACATAGGGACTAATTAAAATATATGTCACTATACTATCGAAATCTGAATTTAAAAGATCCTAGTGTGCACGCGGGCATCTTTTTTTTTTTGCACATCTTAGGGACGCTGATGTCAGTTCAGCTGGTAAAACGGTTTGAAAAAAATATGCCCCTATGCCACGGGATCTATCTAAGTATTCTTCAGAACCCTCACATTTTCCTTAGAACCCAACTATTCCTCGGGACTCCTCTCTCTACGAACCACCCTGTCCATCATAAACGCGAAAGTTAAGTCGTGCCAAAGCTAGAGTTACGACTAAATTAGTAAAGATTTTTTTCCTCATTCTGAATGTATTTCTTACAAAGATTCTTTTACATTATATGTAGATTTATAATATCACAAAAGCGACGTTAAATATTCAACTTCTGAAAACACTGATGTAAAAATAAATTATCATGCAAAATAATATTTTATGAAATGGGCTACGAAACCCCTTTTTTGTAGACGCATATTGTCTACTTCGACTATTTTTTTATAAAATATTAACGGTAAATAAGTAATAAATAACGATAGCGTGAATGAATTATTTAATCAATAACGAGACGATCACTTGGAAAAATACGAACGTTAATCTTTATTATTTTCACTGAACTTAAATTATTTCATACCTAATTTTGATCCTCTACAAATTTTAAATACTTTTCAATTTTATTTAGTTTAGGTACTCTTTCAAAGAAGGCAAGTGTAAACGTTGTCGAACTTGTCGAAATTGAAAACGGCCAAACGTGATTCGAAAATGAATATTTCAAGGTGGGGAAAATGGAAACCACTTGTCCAACACTTGTACGCAATTAAGGCGAGCGTTTCTACTAATATCTTTATACAAGGGTGGGATATTGGCCGCTGAATATGCCAGAAGTGTATACTCGACTAGGTCGGCCGAGTGACTCCGCTCTTCGGATATTAAACTTTGAAGATGCCGTTCCTGTAGTCGATACACTGAGTCAGCAAGTGTCATTAATAACTCTCGAGAAGATAAAGTGTTAAATAGCCGAATACTCGAATACACATCATTACCTCAACTTAACGCTCATTTTAAATAAAAGGATCAACCAAAAATAGTAGTAATAAATTAATAAACGATATTCTTAATGTAAGGTTTTCGACTAGGTTGATAAATAATTACATTTTCGATGTTATATTCTTATAATAAACTCGATATTTATTCCTGAAAAATCACTTTATATATAACTCTTCAATATCTTAAACAATCCACCACAAAACAGTGTATATCACATCCCATATATTTCGCGCTGTATAAAAATAAAATTACTTTTTCAATTATGAATCTTGGTATCATAATTCTAGGTTTATTTCTTACTTATTTACAACAATAAAATATTCACATTTTGTAATATCTGATATAATATAGTTATTATTTTACATAATTTACTTAAACCTATAAAATCAGGCACATGACACAGTCATTTAATGCACCCATTTTTTGTTATTCTGTGAACTGAGATTTTATTTGTACGAATCGATTTTTTTCTGTATTCGACTTGTTTTTTATGAGGGTGGCCACTAAGATACAAAACAAAATAAAGTTTTTAAATTTTCAAGTTTCAAAAAATAAATTCGCTTATAATTGAAATTTAAATATTCGAATTTTCGAAGCTGTACATTTTATTATTTGTACGATTCAAAATTAATTAAATTAGAATTCAAAGCTTAAAAACATTGCGAATTTCCAAGTGAGTTTCACAAGCGTAAAATGTGCCTTCTTTTAACAAAAGTACATACCCAAATGGTCCAAACTGACGTGCCCTAATATATTATAACACAATGTTCGTCTTTTCCCAAAACATCAGCGATATAAGTTCTTTAGTTTAAAAATGAGAAGGCGGACAAAAGTACATGCGAAACACGGCAATTTATGACATCATAGAATACAATTTTTCCTTGGAAGTTTATTTTATTTCAAACTAAAAGCCACTGAAATTGAAAAATGTTCATATAAAGTTTTCAAACTTAAAAAATGTCGATACTGAGCATTCAAAACTAATTTTTTTATTCTATATACCTGATATTAAAAATATACAAAATTATAGCGTTGAAAATGAAATAATTTTTAATTCCATGTGCTCATAACGGCTGTACAGTAGACGTCCGATAAGTGTACACTCCCCTTAAAACGTCATCACACGCACGGCACGCACACTAATTGCGGTTCTCCCACTACGTGCTACTAGAGGGGGCATCCGATACGTCCGCAATTCCTAGAATTTTCCGCCCCTACAGCCCCGAAACGAGAAACTTGTCGGACTTCTACTGTAGTCGTGTTTTCACTCTGTTTTACTACTGTCGAGCGGAAGGTTTGAGACCAAAGAAGAATGTGGGCATTAGATGCTATCGAATGTCTACATCCGAAATTGTCTTTTGGTAACCAACTGCGCTCGGGAGATTTGATTTTCTGTAGTTTTCCACTTCCCTGACGAAAGTGCTGGTCAGGAAAAACCTGTACATCAGGGGAACGATGTCGGGCAATTTTGTTGGCCAGGGACTTTAGTAAGGTTGGATTATCTGTATGTAAATTTTACAAACGGATGTACATGTGAGTAATGAAATAAGAAGATAAAGAGATAAAATAGATAAATTGTCAGGGAATTTTTGTATACCTGGAAAAAGCTGGAATTGTCAGGGAATTTTTTTTTAAGTCTGGAAATTTTTTCGCGAGCGTGCTTAATTTTTTAGTTTTTTAGTTTAAATTGCAATATAAAATTGAATAACAATGATTCTTCAGTTATAAAAGTAGTTTATATTAATGTATTTAACTATTTTGCTGAAAATTAAAAATTGATTTGTTTGCAATGTTTTCTGTCTTTGACAGAAAAATCTTTCTCAGTTAAAAATTTTTTTTTGATTGAAAGTTCATCTTTGTTGTTTAAAATTCAACTATTCTAGTTAAAGATTCATCGTTTTAGTTGGAAATTCATCACTTTGTTTGAAAATGCAACTATTTGTGAAAAATTAGTTTTCTTTTGCTTCACATTTTTTTCCCAACTGAAAATGTAACTAACTATTCCAATGGGATATTCCATCGTTTTAGTTGAAAATTTATCTTTTTGGTTGATAATTATTATTCCAGTTGAAGATTCATAGTTTGAGTTAAAAAATTATCAGCTTGGTTGCAAATTAATTTTTTTTAACTGAAAATTTCACTATTCCATTTTTTGTTAAAAATTGACCTTTTATAGTTCAAAATTCAACTATTTGGTTGAAAATTTGTCTTTTGCGGTACAAAATTGAACTATTTCGTTGAAAAATCTTTTTTTTTTTTTTTTTTTTTTTGTAGAAATTAATCGTTTTTGTCTAAAATTCAACTATTCCTGTTGAAGATTCATAATTTTAGTTGAAAATTCATCTTTTTTGTTTAAAATGCAACTATTACATTTGAAGATTCATCATTGTAGTTGAAGATTCATCACTTTCATTGAAAATTTAACTATTTTGTTGAATTTTTTTTTTGTAGATTAATTTTTTTCAACTGAAAATTTAACTATTCCATTTATGGTTAATAATTGATCTTTTTTAGTTTTAAATTCCACTATTTAGTTGAAAATTTGTCTTTTGTAGATCAAAATTCAACTATTTCGTTAAAAATTCATGTTTTTTGTTGAAAAATCGTCTTTTTGGTAGAAATTGATCTTCTTTTTTGAAAATTTATCTTTTTCGTTGGAAATTGAAGTATTCCAGTCAGCTATTCATAATTTTATTTGAACAATTATCTTTTTGGTTGAAAATAAAAGTACTGGATTTGAAGTTAAACTCTTTTGTTAAAAATCCCTCTTTTTGATTTACTAAAATTCATCTATTGCAGTTGAAGATTCATCAGTCTAATTGAAAATTCTTCACTTTGGTTCAAAATTTGTTGTTTTTTTGGTGGAAAATTGATTATTTTAACTGAAAATTTAACTATTTGGTTGAAACTTAATATCTTTTTAGTTGAAATTCAACAATTTGAGACAAATATAATAAATGAATTGTTATATTTTTAGTATTATTTAATTATTTAATTAATCGATGGTGCTAATATATTTAACTATATCTTTTAATACAATTTGTCAAAACTTTCTAAATTAAACATATTAATTGAATCCATAGAAACTGAAAGAAACATTATTTACAAGAAACTTGCAAAACTGTATACATATTCCAAACTGTTGAAAAAAATGCGAAATATTTGAATAGCTTATCATCAGTAGATAAGTAAGGGGGTCTCTAACGCAAGATTCCTACCTTACCGACATCGAGAAGATTCTAGCTGTAGTGGTCCGTGTCCGTGCTAAATTCTTCTAGGAAAGTGGTTCATGTCCGTGCTAAGCTTCTAGAATATTCTCGACGCGCCCTGATGACGTCATAAAATAATATGACGTCATCAGGGCCCGTCGAGAATGTTCTAGAAGCTTAGCACGGACATGAACCAGTTTTCTAGAAAAATGTAGCACGGACACGAACCACTACAGCTAGAATATTCTCGAAGTCGGTAAGGTAGGCATCTTGGGGTTAGAAACCCCCTCACTCATCTACTATCATCAGCGAATATTTTATTGAATCTCCTTCTTTGAGTTTGAGCATCAGAAAAGGGCGTAATGGCTACAAGGCGATTTATTTTTAAAGTTCCCTTATAAGTACTATCATGTGAACGTAACTAGGATCTTAACCTACGATGCACCCTTCGTGCCTCTGACAACCTGCAACTAACCGAACCTATAAGCATGACAATGATTGGATCTCACGCGAGAGAAGCCGCTGGTAATCTGTTTTCTTGGTGCTTCGTTACAAGAGGTGCGATTTCCGCGCTTCGATTGTGACGCGTGAAATATCGCAGTGCACGCGATCTCATACCTAGATAGACACCTATTGCGTATTCAAGTGCGTACACACTATATTTACCCCCGGGTGAAATAGATCCAGTCAATACATCTCATTACACGATCAAGGCCAAAATAGTTGGTAAAAGACCGTTTTTTTTTAAATTATAGATCCCGCCTACTGACACTTACCCACTCCAAGGGTTCGTGTCCGTGCTAAAAGCCAAATTTATCACGGATACGAACCTCTGGAGTCGGTAAGTGTCGGTAGGAGCGCTCTAGAAATAAAAATTTTCTTTTGCCGACTACTTTGGTCTTTATCGTATACTGAGATTCATTGTAGTTATTTCTTTTAGTTTAGATTTTTTTAGTGCTTTTCAAATTTGGCTTTTAGCACGGACACGAACCTCGGGAGTCGGTAAGTGTCGCTAGGAGCGCTCTCGGAATAAAACCTTTCTTTTGCCGTCTTTTTTGGTCTTTATCGTATACTGAGAATCATTGATTAGATTTGTATCACCCGGGGATAAATTTAGTATCTACGCACTTCTATCCGTGCTAAAAGCTAAATTTAGCATCATCTATTTTGGTAGAGAAATGGTATTGTTTTGGTTGAGGATTGAACAATTTTGTAGAAAATTCGTCTTTTTTGGTTAAATTCAATTGTTTTTGGTTGAAAATGCAACTACTTATTTGAAAGTGAAATTAATTTGTTAAAAAATCCATTTTTTGGTTGTTGAAGATTCATCATTTTAATTTAAAATTAATCTCTGGTTGAAAATGTAACTACTTTGTTGAAAATCGATTTATCTTTTTTTGGTGAAAATTCAACTATTTGGTTGAAAATGTATGTACTTTGTGGAAAATTCGTCTTTTTTTGTAGAAAATGAATCTTTATAGTTGAAAAATCATTTTTTGTGTGCATAAAATTCAACTATTCCGGTTGAATGTTAATTTCTTTAACAGAAAATTTAGCTGTTCCATTTTTAGTGGAAATTGATCGTTTCTAGTTCAAAATTCAACAATTTGGATGAAAATTTGTCATTTTTAAGTGAAAATTCAACTATTTCGTTGAAAATTCAAGTATTTTCTGAAAAAATTGATTTGTTTTGTAGAAAATTATATATTTTTTAAAATGTATTCTTCTTTCCGGTTAAAAATTGAAGTATTCCAGTTAAATATTCAGCATTTTAGTTGCAAATTAATCTTTTAGGTTGCAAATAACATTATTTGATTGAAAGTTAAACTCTTCTGTTATTTTTCTTTCTTTGAAGATTCATCGTTTTAATTAAAAGTTCATTTCTTTGGTTGAAACATGAGATGTTTTTTGGTTGAAAATTATTTTATTTTGAACTGAAATTTAACTATTATTCCAGTTGAATATTCCATAATTTTAGTTAAAAATTCATCTCTTTAGTTGAACATTCTTTTTTTGACTAAAAATTTAATTATATAATTTTTGGTTGAAAAATGATGTTTTTCAGTTGAAAATTCGTCTTTTTTGGTAGAAATTAATCTTCTCAGTTGAAAATTAATATTTTTGGTTAAAATTTCAATTATTCTATTTAAAGATTCATCATTTTTGTTAAAAATTCATCTTTTTGGTTTAAAATTCAACTACTCTACTTAAATATTTACAATTTTATTTGAAAATTCATTACTTTATTTGAAAATGTAAATATTTTTTTAATGTTAGTTTTTTTTTATTGAAAGTAATTTTTTAACTGAAAATGTAACTTATTCCAATTAAAAATTCCATAGGTGTAGTTGAGAATCCATCTGTTAAGTTAAACATTAATTTTTTTAACTTGAAATTTAATTATTTCAGTTTCGGTTGAAAATTTGTCTTCTTTAATTAAAAATTCAACTATTTCATTAAAAATTCATGTATTTTATTGAACAATGGTATTTTTTG
>JAABKJ010008472.1:0-11441 GCA_011634705.1 Andricus grossulariae | reverse complement strand
CACTCTTAGGGCCGCATTGTGTCTGTAGATATAAGTGGTTCCTGCGTGGGTGGGACACCCTAATAGTATGTGTTCTAAGTATTTTGGCATATATATATATATATATATATTGTAGGGCAATATTTGATAAAATTTCGTAAGATTCCAAGGAATTTGTTATATTTTTTATAATTTGAAGGAATTTTAAAGGACTGGGCATATTTTAGGGCATTTGAAAAGAATCCAGGGCATCTGAAAGAGATGTCAATAATTTCAATGAATGCCAACAGATTTCAAAGGGTTTGAAATATTTTACGATATTTTAAAAGATTTCAAGGAGTTTTCAACTGATGTTAGTAATTTAATTGATTCAAAAGGATTTAAAGTATTTTATAGTATCTTGAAAGTTCACAGGGTATTTTCGAAAGCTTTAAAAAGTTTCGAGTGATTTTATAATATTTCAAATAAATCTTTTGGAAATTTTGAAAGAATACAATGGTATTTTCAAGGGATTTCTACAATTCAAAGGAACTTCAAAAGAATTGGAGGATTTAAAAACTTTTAGAGTTTTCTTGAGGATTTCGTTTGATTTGAAAGAAGTTATAACATATCAAGATTCCAAGGGATTTTCAATTGATTTCAGTCACTGAGTTGTTACGAGCCCCCTTGGAATTGAAACAATTATTTTAATTTTAGCTTCATTAACTCGTAACCCGAGCACCTAGTGAGTAGAAAAAAATAGAGAGAAGATAAAACAGAAGGATAAAAGGAAGGCACTTGAGATTGGTGGGACTCATCAATGGGCTTTGCACGTTACAACGAATGCGTACACGTATGTGTATGTACGTCTGTATATATGTATATAATGCATGTAAGTAAGTTAACGCAACTGCACGGTGCGAACGCACCGTCTCCTCCTTCTGTAAACTCCACTCTGCTACATAACAACTAAGTTAAAACCTGACTTCAACCCCTTCTCTGAACGCATTCAGTTTAAAAACAAATGATTGACAGTAAGAATATTATAAAAATTCTACCTAAAAATAAATACCCACTTTTATGAGCAATACGTACTGACGAGCCACGATGAGTGCCTTCAATTAATCGCAGTCCTTCAATCTTCCTTGCCTCGACAAGAAGTTTGAAAGGAAAAGCACTTCGCTGCTTTTCCCTTGCCCGTCCGTGGTTCGGCCTCGTGCTTCAAGTGTTTCTTCTCTTTGAATACAACGGTTTTATTTTATCGTGACGATGACAGTACACAACTAAATACGATACGGACGTAGACATCAAAAGTGAATCTTTGCCGACAAGTAACAGATCATTTATTTCTCTAATAAAACTAAAATCGAGTAGACGGAAACGGTATCAGGAGTATTAAAGATCAAGTTGCCATTTCAAAGAAAATTTGGAGACACGGAAACGGTTAAGGAGTAAAATTGTATTTTCAGTGGCGCTTGATCAAAGACAGTAGACGGAAACGGTCGACGGAAGGGCAAACGGACGAAGGTGCGGAGAGTGAAACATTCGAACGTACGGATGGTGAAGGTAGAAAAGGGTGAATTACGAGTAACTGGTATGTAGTAGTTTTTCCTTCCCTTTCGTTTAGAATCTCTCTCTACTCAGAATTTACGAGCCTGTCCTGTTTCTAATGTAAAGGAATAGAGGTGGTAGTGATAGGCAAACATTGAAAAGTGTTGAAGAAAAAAAAACGTGTATCCTTGTGTTAAAAATAAATTTAGAATGGATATAGTTTTTATGTGTTCTCATAAACTGTTGTTCGTTTCTGTCAAACCCATTGTCAACGTTGGTCAGCGAACAGCAAGTATGGCATCTTCAGTTAGAAGAGAGTGAAGCGACGATCTCGCAAAATAACAGAAAACAATTCTTCGAACATAATAAGAATTGGCTTTTTGGACCTCCGGGCTACTTGAAAGAAAATGAGAACAATTTCAGTTGACGCTTATTTTTTCTTAAGCTGGTCGTAACGAAGTGATGGTGGCAGCGGTGGGATCGCTTCGCGTACTATTACTTGCGCTTTGCTGCCATTTTTTAGTTTTGGTTTACAAAATTAAATCTTTTGTCTTTTTTATAAAACAAATGTGTAGATGTTCTTTCTTGCATCAAATAGCGCAATTGAAACCTAATTTGTAAAAATTAGATTTGAAATTTTGTGCTATAGCATGAGTTTTATGTCGATTGATAGCTTATATTTTTAATTTCAAGTTCAGAGAACGTCTAACTTCAATTCAGTTTGTCGGTGCTAGTTGCATGAGTTTCATTTTGGGCAATGGACTGAATTTAAATTAACTTTCGTAAAAGATTTATCTAGGAATAATTTTTCCTAATCACACAATGTTTTTTTGGAAAGCGTGAATCCTAGTTTAAGTGAAGAATTTCTAAATTAAAGACGTTACCTATTCTTTTTTTGGATAAGGTTCGCAACACAATGGAAACTTAATTACAAATATTGAATATGAAATGTGGTGCTAGTTGCATGAGTTTTATTCTCAATTAATATTAAGTTTAACTTGCGTTCAATTTTGAAAGTAAAGATGTATTCAAATTCACAGTACTAAAACTTTGTGCTAGAAGCATGAGTTTTACCTGGGTCAACATTTTACATATTTAAATTTCAAATTTCAAACTGCAGATTGAATGTAAGTTGGAGGTAGGTTTTCTTTTGATTTTAATCTCATTTATTATCTGACCTTTGCTACTAAATTGCTTGTGAAGATTATATTCAGTAATTAAATTCGTCCTATGAATGCTAAGGCCCTTACTGGCCTAGTAAAATGTAGAAAAAAGGGAGTAATTTTCGAATAGATTAAAAATGTATACACTGAATCATTATGGCCTTCACCGGCCTAATCGATTTGTAAGAAAATCTGTCTGAAATATCCTATTATCGGGAACCACGGAAAACGAATGATTTGTGTGCTTGCTAGTTTTTCCAAACGAGACAAATAGAACCGGGTACTCGTGTTTCAAATACACGAGCTTTCCAAGGTTCCTTTAAAAAGAACGACCACTCATCGTGCGTGAAGAAGAGTTCGGTTACAATCTGAAAAGTCAGTTAACGCTAGTACTACTATTATAGACGGGGAGTTAGTAACCTTCGTAAAATCTGAGCTGTAAGATCCGGAGTTGAACTTCGTTGAGTTGAAAAGCGACACGGAGTTTTCAGCGTTATTCGACTCTCTGATCGCGAACCACACGAATTGAAAAAAAGAAAATTTTTACTTCAGGAATTACGAGGGAAGAATTTGAAAATTCAAATTTCGATTCACAACTTTGCAATCAGAAAAACTGATAAATCGCCAATCCAAGTTATTTAAACATTTTTAGTGAAAAGTAGAATATTTGGTGGTCATTTATTTCATTAATAAAAAAATAAAAAAATTCACCACTCATACTAAGACCTCCACTGGCCTAGTTGAAGTGTAGTAATGAAATAAAATTAAAACCACAAAGTTCCAGTTTCAAACAAGGTTCTATTCAATTGAAATTGAATTGTAAACAAAAAATTCATAGCCTATCAACCAGCTTAAATCAGTTAATCTCTTATCAATTTTGATTGAAGAAATAGTTTGATGGACATGAAAATCAAAGAAGCAAGTAGTCAAATGCAAAATGCTTCCCTTTTTTCAAGAACCGACACCGTTTCAGGAGCCAACCGGAATAACGCTATATTCACAATCTTTCCGAAGAGGTAACATCCGATTAACCCTGCATCGAGAAACGCCTTTGACATTCATTCGCAAAGGCGCGGTAATGGTGGGGTTCACTAAACATCCGACAATAATACACGAACTTGAATCGCTGGCGATCGCATCCGTAGGAACATTAGAGATAAATTTGAATAACAAGATCATTACGTGCGAGGTCATCTCTGTTAGGACACTCATCGAACACCCAGTTGTAGAAGGAATTTTAGGAATGATGGTCATTGAGCGCCTGGGCATCTGAATTTTGTGTGGTACGAACGTGGAGTTTTAGTTGTTACTTTTTGTTTGTTTGTTTGTTTAAGTGTACGTTCAGTTTATTCAAATAAAAGGTGTTTTGGAATTAAAGAAATCACAAGCCTTGTAAACGAATCGTACTTTAACCTAAAGACGAACTTTCCTTCTAATAAGGGGGAAAGATGTTTAAAAGCCCTAAATCGGATACCGTGGTGTATAACCGAAAACACCGAGCAGGCAAAAGTGTACGCGAACGGTATGAAAAAGCCATAGCCCGTGATCTAATTGCTAAAAATAATCTTGAGAAGCCTCTACTTCGGGAATCAAATGAAACATTCGAAGAGATAATTCTTTTCCTCAAAAAATGTATTAAATCGGAATCATATGTGATTTTATGGTAGAGCAAATATATATATATATAGATTCCATGATGCAATGTATGATCTTGCAACAAAGCACGAGACATTCAAGATCCTTCGACGGCAAGAGTCCTCCCTTACAAGACTTCTTGCAAGATATTGTAAATAGCGCGGTCTACATCCACTAAGGATGCCGAAGCTGCCTATATCAAGGCCATTTTGAGTAAGCTAGTAGATGTAGCCCGGGAAAGCGTCCGGACCCAAACCTTTCACACAGTCCAGAAATTAATTGTTCATCTAAAAAAACGTTTTACCGCAAAGAAAAAATACCAATACTACATCCAAGAGGTTGTGAACTTGCGTATGAAACAAACGGAAAACGTTAGCGATTATTACGATAGGATACATGGGTTATTAGGCGGAGTTAAACATGCGTTAGAGGAGAAATATTGCACTCCTGCTTCCGATGGGAATGTAGACGCTACTAAAAGCAAACACATGATGGAACCTACATTAGATTGCGCATTAGATTCCTTCTCATGTGGATTACCTAGCGAAACGTCCACGTTTGTAGATATGGGAAATCCAAAAAACTTATCAGAGGCATATGAGCATGCCTTACACATCGAAAAAAAACTCAAAGCGTCACTAAAGGATAAGGCTTCGATTTATCAAGTGACGACAGGAGACGCCAGAGTTAAATCTTCTGACATTAATTCTGCTCTGCCTGCGCGGGCATCTTTTCATAAAAAGGTTACACCGATCGACAAATCCGGGGTGGTAAACACCCCTTCACTGACCTCTAATCCTCCTCTGCCTTATTTCAATCAACACTATCAACCTTACACAAATCAATATGCAGGTTATAATCCCCAATTTTTTCCAAATTTCTCTGTGCCAAACTACGCGTATAACCCTTCTTACCCACCGCTCATGGGACCATATTATCCCCCAGGGAAATGCCAGTTATATGGAAAAACCCTCAAAATCTTAACTTACCGAATTAAAACCTTTGGCAAGGTCATTCGAACGCAAATAATCAAAATCATTTCCCCTAGCCCAATCAACAGAATCCAAATTCTTTTAATCAACACAATTTCGTAGTCCAGATACTACTCTTTTCGTGGATCTTGGCTTGGGAGTAAATCTGCTCAAGCTGAAGGCTATACGTGTCGAGCTAGAAGTAGAGCCTAGGGATTTCATCACCATTTACGGCATAACGGAACATCCTGTAAATACGTTGGGTACTATAAATGTTACCCTGGGAAAGGTCCATGTCGTATTTCACGTCGTTAATAATTCTTTCCCAATAACTTCGGACGGTATACTAGGCAGGCCTTATTTGCGACAAGAGCAAGCTCAACTCTCTTTTCTTTATAACACACTTGTTACTGCTTCAGAACCTATATCTCCTAATTAATTTATAGATGCGGAGGCCCAAGAAGCAAACAAGTCTTTAAAATCACAAATCTCACCCTTTTCACGAATTATGGTGATTAGGGCCAGAACCAGGCAACCGATAGCGATAGAGACACTCAATTCCAATATCTCAGAAGAATATCCGCCGCTTGACTCAAAATCTTGTAGCGCAACCCGTGTCGAACGGCTACTAAAGAGCCTTCGCATATCTCATTCAAACCTAATGGAGCAGGAGTATGTCACTCGCTGGTTAAAGGATTTCGCGGATGTATTTGATGTCAATGAAGAGCCCCTCACTGCTACTCACTTGGTTCAGCATAGGGTGCGTACCATCGATGACGAGATCATCAATAGGAAGTCTTAGCGTCATTCTCTTCAGGATATCAAAGAAATACTTCTAGCAACTGAGAAACAGCGCAAAATGGGAATTATCGGAGATTCCAAGTCGGCCTATAATTCCCCTTCACTACTCATCCCGAAAAAAATAGACGGATCCGGCGAGAAGAAGTTTAGAGTCGTCATTGAGTACCGGCAGCTCAATGAAAAAGTAATTGGGGACGGCTACCCATTACCCAATATAACTGACATTTTGGATCAATTGGATAATGCTCAGTAATTTTCGGTGCTTCATCTAGCCAGTGGGTACCACCAAGTGGAGATCCACCCCGATGACCATGCTGAGACGGCTTTTTCTACCCCGAGAGGTCACTTTGAATATTTGCGATCGCCAATGGGCATCAAGAACGCCCTAGCGACATTTCAGAGACTGACGGACACGATGCTGAAGGGTATGCATGGGACTGAGGTCTTTGTGTACCTGGATGGCTGACCTTAAACTACAGCCTGATAAGTGTGACTGTCTCAGAACGGAGGTCGTTTATCCTCCTCCTAAAAAGGTACGGTCTGTTAGGCAGTTCCTTGGACTTACGGGTTATTACCGCAGGTTTATCCAGGATTATGCCAAAATTTCAAAACCTTCAGCCGCATTTCTTAAAAAGCGGGAGAGTGTAAATGGGGATCCGAGCAAGAAGAAACCTTTCAAACTTTAAGGGAATATCTGTGTAACGAACCGATTCTGCAGTACCCAGATTTCTCGAAACCATTTAAACTCACAACCGATGCTTCGGACTTCACCATAGGCGCAGTCTTAACACCAGAATAGCAAGGCGTGGATATGCCTATCGCTTTCTATTGTAGAATCATGAACGCGTGCGAACAGCGCTATTTCAAGACAGAAAAAGAATGTTTGGCTATTGTTTACTCCGTTACAAACTTCCATCCGTACTTGTACGGCCGAAAGTTTGTATTGGCTTGCAACCATGAGCCTATACATTGGATAAATTATATAACAAATCCTGGATCAAGGTTAATGCGTTGGCACCTTCTAAAATATTACCAGATCACATACGAGTACAAGAAAGGTAAGCTTAATCGAGGAGTGGAAGCTCTGTCCTGAACCCCGGAAGGTTGGAAAGAGTTATTTGAAACTAGCGGTCCAGAGGAAGAATCCTAAAACGAGTCTAAGGATCCTAAAAGGAAAAAAGCTACCGCTCAAGATGTTTTTCACCCATGATAGATCCCAAAAGGTACTACCAATAACTCGCTCACAAGATACCCTTCCCGAATCCGGAAAGCCGGCAGACAGCGAATCCGCTCCCAAGGTTTTTCCAAGAACGCAAAAGTCCGCTTCGGAGAGGATCGCGGGAGACAGGCGGTCAGCTCTGACAAAACCAGCTTCTTCTGCGCCTAAAATCTGGAAAAAACCTGCTGCATCTTTCAGGAAATCTGAAGTCTTATTTGAGGTGTCGAAAGAGCTAGCGACCACACTTCCCAAGTTTCAGCTCACGAAATCAACAGTCAAGACTCGAGGAAGGCCCCCGAAATCATACCCACCGACGGACCCGAATGAGTCTTATCGGCCTGTCGTTAAGACTGCACAAGGTTCGAATTTAAACCAAAGCACCATCGCTTCAAGGCTAAGAAAACGAAAAACGCATGCACATGAAAATCTCAAAGCCCTTAGTTACAGTAGGGAATCAACCAGCGATACGTCATCCTGTGCGGAATCCACCGATGATGATTTGGATATTCCTGTATTCATTACAGATCGGAGTGCTTTTCCAGAATTAGAACCCGAACTTGCGGCCCCAAAAATTTGGTTCGTAAGTAAAGGCGAAGCTTCTTCCCTGGGGACTGGCTCCCAAATGATAGGCCCTGGAGAAGGAATCGTAGATGTGTATATTGACGGTGCCTTTTGTGATTACACAAAAGGGGAACCTAGAGCTAAAATCGGGGTTTGGTTTGGAAAGGATCACACTTTAAACGCATTACAAAGAGCCCAAGGCTGTCAAACAAACAACTCCACGAAAATTCAGGCTGCCATCTTGTCTGCTGTTAAAACTCATGAAGGTGGAATCAAAAACTTTTGTTTTGATACCGACTCCCAATTTCTGATAGATACCGCTACTAAATGGATTCCTAAATGGGAGGAAAATGGGTGGAAAGCTGCAGAAGGAAAATCTGTTATCAATAAAACTGAGTTCGAAAAACTGAAGGAAGCTATCGGTTCCTTGAACGTCTAATGGGCTCATGTTCCCAGTCACAAGGGCGTATTAGGCAATGAAATGGCTGATCACCTAGCTAGAGCAGGAGCAGGACAACCCGAACCTGATTTAGAAGCTCCCCAGGGGCAATCCCAAGAAGGTCTCGTTTTAAACGAGAACCCTACCTCCCAGGCATGCGTTGTAGATATTAGCCCTCCCCGAGGGAAAAGTGATGAAAGCCATGGCAGTGATCACAACATTGATTGCAGTTTAGCTTTCGAAGGTCATACTCTAAGTGCACAACCATCGTGGTACTGGGATGATTATCTGCCTCCTAGTGCAATTTCCGAAGGAGAAGACGACCCCGAGCTTAGAAAATATCTAGACGCCATCGATCCATGTGGAGGGTTTGATGATGACGAATTCTGCAATAGAATAGATAATTTTCTAAAGTCCTTTACTGAGCACACGTAAGAAAGTCAAACTCCCAATAAAGCAGTCACATTCGAATCGGCAAAGGAAAACAATGAAATAGGTGAAATTCCCCTCCCTATGGTTCAGGCTTCTGCGGAATCGACTGGAAGGGCCAGAAAAAGTATCGTCCGTTTTAGGGGTATAGAGGATATAGACGAGTCCCCTATTGTTATTCAACAACCCCCACAAAGATCATTGTTTCCATCTCCTCTAACGACTACTACCCCTGCAGCCAAATCCAACCCTTGCTTCAAAGGTCCCGGAACTCAGGGTCATGATAGCCTACCTCGAAGTAAAGCAAAAATTCGAACGCCTCAGCTACAAGGGTCAAATCATATAGGAAACTGTTCTGAATTATCTCAGAATTTTTCCCTTCAATCGAAATTAATTCACGTGGAAATGCCTTACATACACTCGCCATCGCCCCCACAAGAAACCAATTCTTCCGAGGAAAAAGAAAAATCTAACAAGGATAGGTTAGAAACGGTCGGAACTGTTGTGATCCATCAATGGACTGAACCTCTCACCTATCGCCGAGATAACTATGCTCATTTTATCTTGGATAATTGTGAATCAACTAACCCTATTTTTAAATTGCTAGTAGCTACGGAGTGTTTTAATGTCCAAGGTCTCCAGGATAAACGACCTCAGTTGGGTCACATAATGGTAACGCTTCAAGGACGTCATAGCGTTTACTCCATCGTAGTAAAATGAAATCATTTCGATGTGATCAGTTGGAAGGACGTAACCATGGGGTTAGCAAACCTCTACCGAGCAGTAAAACGTTACAGTCGGAAGACCTGTCGAATGGTAAGTTCTAGCGATTTGCCAGGAACATTGTTCCAAAACAAATTGAAAGAATTGCTGAACGACATATTCCAGGGTGGTGAAATTAAATTCACTCTATGTCACGGAAAACTGAAAGTACCCCCAGAGGACATGCGTAGTAAAATACTTCCTGAATACCACGATAGTCTCATGGGCTTTCAACCACTCCAAGTGGAAATCGGAACATTTTAACCATGCAGGACAATTTCAGTAAATTCTTTCTTGCAGTGTCATTACCAGATTTAAGAACAACAACCATTGCCCATGCAATGGCAACACACCTCATTTTTCCTTCGGGGCCCCTCATTGCGTTCTGACTGATCAAGGTGGTAGTTTCATCAGTAAATTGATGCGGAATCTTGAAATCATTTTTGGCGTCAAACAACTGACAACTTCGGGTTACCGTCCGCAAACGAACGGGTCGCTGGAACGCAGCCACATAGTTTAAACAGACTATATAAAAAATTACGCGACTGATTACGATGACTCGAAACCTTCGAATCGTATTTGAAAAATTTGATCAATAAATTGAATGAGATATGAAAAGTCGCCGCAAGAAATATGATCGAAGCAAAGCTGCGCTAAAAAGAACGCTATGATCAAAAAGTGCGACAGTTGAACGCACGAATAGGTGACAAAGTAGTGGTCTGGAAGGATGCACGACAAAAAAAGATCGATAAGCGAAGAGTCGGAACCTATGAAGTTGTCGGCATCACTGAAAATAATAATGTAATTTTAGAAACAGAAAATGGTTCGCGCTTTGCCAAGCACGCGGATAAGCTTTCGCGGGTTTCCAATCTAGGTATCTTTAGTATAGGGTTAACTGATGGTAAAAGATAAGTAAATACAGGAATTGTATACAATTTCATACTATATGTACAAGATGGCAAGCGAAAACCATAGAAAAGTTATACATGATATACATGCTTGTATGTGTATGTTTACATAGATATTTATCAGAATCTATCATTGAGTAAGCTCTGATGTCTTTTTTTTTTGCAATAAAAACTGTTACTTTAGGCGGCTAAGGCCTTCACTGGCCTAGATAGAAAAAAAATAAAACATAAATAAATAAAATAAATGAATAATAAACTAAACTAAAAAAAAAAAAAAATAAATAATAATAAAGCTGGATATTTTTGTACTTGAAAGACTTATAGTAAGCACTGTTTTAGGGTGCTGTGATGTCTTCGTTAGCACTGGCAATATTTCTAATTCAGTTTGGGTCTACCATGCAACAACACGGGCTGGCATACTGGAACGAGCCATTGCAAACTAGTTGTGGAGTATATTTTGAGCGCATGAGAAGGATATCTCGACAAGCGACCGTTTTGAGGGTGACTACGTTCCTGGATGTACATCTTTACTCGGAATTTCTGCAGAACTTCACTAAAAGACTGGACCAGATGACATCACAATGCCCGACTCAGATGAAGACGATATGTAAAGATTATTTGGAGGGACCTCAAATAATGAGCAAATTAACTCGCGCAAAACTTCTGAAACAGACTATATTCAAGCAAATGAAAGAATTAAGCCTTCAGTTTCAAGATCCGGTTTAAGAGATCTTGCCAATTGCGATTCGAAAACGACCAAGCCGATTGACCCTGTTCAACGGGCTGATAGAAGAAATCTTACATCCTATAACAGGATTGGCGACTGATGCCCAGCGTCAGAAAATTGATGAGAAAATTCAGTATCTGAATGCTAATCAACAAAATTTAACTCCCTTTCTAGGACAACAAACCCACTTCGTTAGAGCAAAAAAAAGGGAGCTTCACAGTCATGCGGAAGCTAATGATGAACAAATACAACAGGATCTTCAATCTTTGGTTGACAAAGTCAATATGATCAACGCAATTAACACCCAGATGGAATAC
>JAABKJ010008471.1:0-11441 GCA_011634705.1 Andricus grossulariae | reverse complement strand
GGCGTATCCAGTGGCTTAGAGGTGGAGGGGGTACAGAGGTTGAAAAAAGACCGCCGATGCCACCTCGCTCACACCTACGTATCCCCTCCACCTCCAAGCCGCTGGATAGGCCGCGCCACTCACGTAAAAGTGACGCCACGCTGCCTACAACAACGAGCCTTTACAACGCCTTTACAACGACGAGCGGAAGGATAGTTTTACGCGCGTAGAATTGTTGTTGGGAGAGAAACTGTCGCATCCGAGAGCACGTGAAAGGTTTGCCAACTTATAAAATTCATGTACTCCAGCTGATGGAAACTGTCGGTAACGCAGGTCATCAAAAGTAATCATGCACAGTGACCGGCAGTTCCAATCAGCTGGAGTACATAAATTTTATAAGTTGGCAACCCTTCTTTCAAGCGCTTTCCGAGGCGAAAGTTTCTCTCCCCCCAGCCGTTCTACGCGCGTGAAACTAACCTGCCGTTCTACGCGCGTGAAACTAACCTGCCGTTCTACGCGCGTGAAACTAACCTTCCGCTCGTCGGTATAACGCCGACCATAGTCTGATGAGAGCCTTAAGTCCTCCCACCAGCTGTGAGAGAGATTTTTCTCAGAAAATAAAGCTATGAACGAAAACTTTAATATTTTTAATAATCAATCAAATTCTCTACCTTTTAGGAACAGAAGGTGAAGAAGAAACTTCCACTACTATTTATAAGGTACAGAATGATGTATAATATGAAAATTTCTAAAAGTTCTAATTAAAAGATTAATTTATTAAATAAATAGATCAGAGCTCCTAAACATTTTAAATGGTACAGGTGTCCCTAAATTTTTGTTATTTTTTCTACCTTTTTAGGACAAAATGCCTTTAAAGTGTTTAATGAATCCTTGTGGAAAGCTCCTCGATATCCAGGGAATTCAGGCTCTTGGAGAGGAAGTGAATATTGAATCAATTCCTTCACATCCTGAAAAAATGTTCGATATTGTACATGATTTAAACAGTCAAAGGGGTCGAGGTAAGAGATTCCATTTTTTCTTTTTTTTTAATAATTAATTAATTCATCAGATTATGAAATTCAAGATAATTGATACGGCTCATTTATTTACCAATTTAAGGGAAAGTATTTTTGAACTAAGTAATTGAAAATTTTATTTTTATTTCAGGTGCTGAAATTTTCGCTAAGCGCAGAAAAAGGTCAGAAAAATGGGTGGTGGACAAGGAAAAACCACAAACGCCAAGTACACCTTCATATCCAAAAACTCCAACGTACCCGACGAAGCAGGTTTGTTGATAAATATATTTATTTACGAAAATTCTTGGGTATTAAAAAAATAAATAAAACATATCATGTACCAACCGATCCTCCAAAGTCCAATCCAATCCTATCTTATCCTATCCTATTCTATTCTATCAGGCCCTATCTGATCCTACCAAATCCTATCCGATTCTGTATGATTCTATCCAGTTCTTTTCGGTCTTATCTGATCCTATCCGATTCTATCTGATCCTATCCGATCCTACTCAACTCTATCCTGTCATAAGTGATCCTATCGTATCCTATTCTATATAAATAGTTCCTACCCGATACTGTCCAATTCTAACTGAGTCTATCCTATCATATTCGATTCTGTGTGGTCATGTTATCCGGTCCTATTTGATTTTTCCCAATCCCATTTGGTATAATCCTGTCCGATTGTATCTGATTCTATACGATTCTTTCCAGTTGCATTGTAACCTACCGTATCCGATCCTTTCCAATTTTATTCAGCCTTATCTGATCCTTTCCGATAGTATTCTAACTTTTATATTTTTATTTCACTCAGAACATTTATTGATTGTTATAGATTGATAATAAAACATTATCTATACTACCCGATCTTCTTCTATCTGACTATATATGACCCTATCCAGTTCTATCTGGTTCTATCTGATCCTACCCGATACTATCCGATCATATCCTTCTGTTCGATTCTATCTGTTCCTATACGATCCTATCCAACCCTATACAATTCAACCTGATTCTATCCGATTCTAGCTGATCCTACCTAATACCATCGGATTCAATCTGATCCTATCCGAGTATATCCTGTCCTATTAGATCCTATCCACCTATGGGATTGTCTACGATCACATTGGATCCCATCCGATTCTATGTATTTCTGTAAGATCCTATCTAGTTTTATTATATCTTATAGTATCCTATCCGATTATATCTGGTCCTACCTGATTCTGTCCGATCCTACGTGATACTATCTGAACCTATAAGATTCATTCTGATCCTATACGATCATATCCAGTTCCACGCGGTTCTATCTGATTCTACTTGATACTATCCAATCCAGTACTTCTATCCGATTCTATCTTACTTTATACGATTCTATCCAACCCTATTACACTATAACCTATCATATCTGATCCTACTCGAACCTATCCGATTCTAGCTGATGCAGTCCGATACTTTTGGATTCAATCTGATCCTATCCGAGGATATGCTGTTCTATCTGATTTAATCATATCTTATCCGATTCTATCTGATCCTGTACGATCCTATCCAATGCTATCCGGTCCTGCCTGATCTCACCCGGTCCTATTTGATCCGATTCTATCCTTCTATCTGATTATCTACCATCTTATTCGATTCCATCCGATTCTATCTGTTCCTACAAGATCCAGTTCCAGTTTTATTATATCTTATCGTATCCTATCCGATTCTATCTGACCCTATCTGATCCTATTTGATACTATCTGATTCTATTTGACACTATCTGAACCTATACGATTCTATATGATCCTATATGTTCTTATCCAATTCTACGCGGTTCTATCTGATCCTATCCGATAATATCCAATCCTGTCCTTCTATCCGATTCTATCTGACCTTATACGATTCTATCGGATCAGGTATGATCCTATTCAATGATATCCAGTCCTACCTGATCACAATCGATCCTATTTGATCCGATCCTATTCGTCGATATGATTGTCCACGAGCATATTCGATTCCATGCGATTCTATCTGTTCCTATAAGATCCTACCCAGTTTTATTATTTCTTACCATATCCTATCCGATAATATCCAGTCCTATCTGATCATGTCCGATCCTATTTCATGATATCTGATCCTACCCGATACTATCCAAACCTAACTGATTCCTTCCAATTCTATTTGATTCTATATGATCCTATACGATTCTATATGATCTTATACGATAATATTCAGTTCTATGCGGTTCTATCTGTACCTACACGATATTATCTTATAGTGTCGAATCCTGTGCTTTTGTTCGATCCTGTACGATTCTATCCAATGCTATCCGGTGTTACCTGATCTCACTTAATCCTATTCGATCCGACCCAATCCTTCTATCTAATCATGTACGATAATATTTAATCCTACCTGATCCTATCCATTTTTATCCGATTTGATCCATTTTTATCTGATCTTATCCATTTTTATCGGATCCTATACGATTCGATCCGATTCTAGCTGATTCTATACGATCCTGTCCAGTTCAATTTTATCATATTGTATCCTATCCGACTTATATCGTCCTATCTGATCCTGTCTGATTCTAATTGTTACTATCAGTACTTATCAGATCTTATACGAGACTATCCGAAGCTATCTGATCCTATACGATCCTGCCCAATTTTATCCGTTTCTATATGATCTTATGCGATCCTATTTGATCCAATCCTATCCTTCTATCTGATCTCGTACAATCCTATCTGCCCCTATCCAATACTGCCCGATTCTATCCGGTCCTATTTGATCCTGTCCGATAATATCCAATGCTAATTGACAATATCTGATCATATCCGTTTCTGTCCAATTCTCTGCATTTATATCCAATTCTATCTGATCATATCCGATTCTATCATATTGTATCCGATTCTACCTGATCTTGTATCATCCTATCCAATGCTAGTTTGTCCTATCTGATCTTATCCGATCCTATCTGATCTTACCCGATACTGTTTGATCCTATCCGATTCCATCTGATCCTATTTGATACTATAAAATCCTATCCTGTTCTCTCCGATCATATCCAATGATGTCCGGTCCTCTCTGATCCTATCCGATTCTATCCTACCTCATTCGATTCTATATGATCATATACAATCCTATCCGATCCTATCGTATACTTTGAATTCTATCCGATCCGAACTGATCCTATCTGATCCTATTTATTACTGTCCGATCCTATCCGTTTCTATTCGATTATATCATGTCCTATATGATCATATCTGATATTATCAGATCTGATCGGATACTATTCGATTCTATCTAACCCTATCTAATTCTGTATGATCCTATACGATCCTTCACACTGCCGTAGGCCGGTCCTATCTGATCCTACCTGATATTATTGGGTAATAGCCGATCCTATCCAATTCTTTTTGATCCTGTCCGATTATATCCGATCCTACCTGATCCTATCAATTTCTATCCGATTCTATTTTTTTTTAATTTCCAAGAATTCCATAGTTAAATTACGATTTTTTTCTAGGAGTTTAACGACAACACGAATTATTCGAATCTTTCACCTATGACGCCACTTACCCCGTTGTCTTCTTTCGAGAACAAACCATTCTACAATCCCTTCACAATGGATTTATCAACAGGAAACTCAAATTCACCGAACACAGGTGAGCGAACAAAAAAACTTTTTATTTCAATAAACACGTATTTTTTTGTTTTGAAAAAATTTATATTTAGGGGTTCCACCAACCGCAACCTTCTAACACTGATCTAAGAGAAGATAGTTATAAACCATAATATATTGTTTAAAAAAATACTTCAATAACTTGCGTTAATTATTATCGCGCTCTAACTGAAAAGTTGAAAACAAGCCGAATAATTCAGAAAAAACCGCGACTTTCTGTCTTAATTTTAAAGGTAACTTTCTATAAACAATAATAATCGTTTGAATAATTGCTCCAAGCATTCTAATATCAGTAAAAAGTATATATTTAGGTAATAATAATTATTATCGCCGGTCGATAATATAGGTTTTTGTCCCACGATCAGTCGGCAATGTAGGTTTCCACTAGATATCCGATTACCGACTGTTAGTAGGTATTAATAATTATTATCGCCGGTCGTTAATATAGGTTCCTGCCCTCACGATCAGTCGGCAATGTAGGTTTCTACTAGATATCCGATTACCGACTGTTGGCATCTTAGAATAATCGTTTGAATAATTACTTCAAGCATTCTGATATCAGTAGAAAGTATTAATTTAGGTATTAGTAATTATTATCGCCGGTCGATAATATAGTTTCTTGCCCCCCACGATCAGTCGGGAATGTAGGTTTCTACTAGATATCCGATTACCGACTATTGTTATGTATATAAATTATTATCGCCGATCGATAATATAGGTTCTTGCCCCCACGATCAGTCGGCAGTGTAGGTTTCTACTAAATACCCGCTTACCGACTGTTGGCATCTTAGAATAATCTTTTGAATAATTGCTCCAAGCATTCTAATATCAGTAAAAAGTAATAATTTGGGTATTAATAATTATTATCGCCAGTAGATAATATAGGTTCCTGCCCCCACGATCAGTCGGCAATGTAGGTTTCTACTAGATAATTGATAGATATTCGATTATCGACTGTTGGCATCTTAGCGTGGACGCGAACCATTATCGTCTGTCGGTAAATGACCAGTCGCTGGTTTACTGTCGTTTAGCTCGGAACAGAACCGTGTTCCAGAAACGGCTCAGGTATACTACTATACCGAATTTTTCACTTATGGGGTTTTTTTGGGACTCTATAAAACAAGCTTTTGAAGGTGAATATACTTAAATCCAAATAGGGTTAACAGAAATACGAAACGCATTCTACGAGTAATTTTTTTTTTATTTTAAATTTAATAATTTTTATTTTATGAACCCGGCTATGCATGATTAATTCGTTTGGCAATGCTTTCTGGCATAAGCATTCGTTGTATTTTCGTTACAAAATATTTCCTTCGATGCAATTTATACGCTTGTACTTGCCTTGATAACCCGCCAAAAAAATGTTCACACGTCATCGACGGAGATTTGGAATATTGGAAATTCTGTCATTTTTTAAAATAATTTATGAAATTTTTATTATTAGATAAATCGGTTGGTTCTCTTAAATTAAATGGAATTAAAAATACGGTATTGTTTCTAAATTAAAGTTATATGGAAGATATAATTATATGTTTTGTGATCAATTGTAACAAAATTTGAAAAATTAAATTCAGAATAATTCAAAATTAAAATTAATTTTTAACATCCAACTTTCAAACTTAACTACAAAATTCATAAAAATTAAAAAAGTGAGAATAGATTAAAAGAGGAAAGAAAAATAAGAGGATAGAAAAAGAAGAAAACACGAAAAAAATGCACCGAAAATATACCAAAAAATTTTTATTGTGTTTACAAAAAAATATATAAATCACAATAAAAAAACATTTCAAAAGAGGAAAGAAAGAGGACAATCTCTAAACCCCTCACTCCTTTTTTTCTAATATTTTTTTATATTATTTTTTGTTTGGTTTAAATCATAAAATAAATTTTTTTTAGATTTCTGGTAGATTTTTGAAAATTTTTGTATTGTGATTTAAAATGAAAAAAAATAGGAAACAAAAAGGGAAGGGAATTTGATGATTGCCTTCTTTTTCTTTCTTTTTTTTTGTATTTATTTTTTCATTGTATTTTTTTTCAAGTCACATAATAAAATAAAAAATTCGTAGATTTTTGGTAGATTTTTGTAATTTTTAAAAATTGTTATTTGAGAAAAATAATAATAATAAAAGAAAATGAGAGAAAAGAAAGCGGAAGGGGATTTGGAGTTTGCTCTCTTTTTCTTTCCTTTTTTTTCATTTTGCGATTATTGTGATTTTAAAAATTAAAAAAGTGAAAATAAAAAGAAGGCTCACGTTTTTCATTACTTTATGTTTTTTTTAATCACAATAAAACAACATTTTAACATATTTTTGGTAGATTTTCGGTAGATTTTGTATTTTTTTTTGTGATTTAAAATAAAAAAAAAAAAAAAACGATAGAAAGAAGAAGTAAGGGGATTTAGAGGTTGCCTTGTTTTTCTTTCCCCTTTTTTCGTTTTCATTTTTACTTTTAAAATCACAATAAAAAAAATTTACAAAAAATCTACCAAAAATCAACCAGAAAATTTTTTTATTATGTTTTACAAAATATATAAATAGAAACCAAAATAAAAAAATAGGAAAGAAAAAGAAAGCAGCCTTCAAATCCCCTTCTTTATTTTTATCTCTTTTCATTTTCAATTAAATTTTTTTTTAACATGAAACAATAATTTGACAGATTTTTAGTAGGTTTTTGGTAGATTTTTGTACATATTTTTTCTATCGTGATTTGAAGAAATAAAAAAATATACAAAAATAAAAAACCAAATGTAAAAAAGAGGAATGAAAAAGAGGGGAACCTACAATTCCCCTTACTTCTTTTTTTGTCTGATATTTTTTCATTTTATTTTTTTCAAATCATAAAATAAAAAAATTTCCTAGATGTTTGTTAGATTTTTGTAAACGTTCTTTATTACGATTTGAAAAAATATTTTAAAAAATGATAGAAAAAAGAAAGAAGGGGATTTGGAGGTTGTCCTCTTTTTCTTCCCTCTTTTTTTTTTATTTTGCCGATTTTGCTTTTGATTTATTTTGATAGATTTTGGAAATTTTTTATCGTGATTTAAAAAAAAAATAAATAAAAAAAAAGAATCAGAAGCCAGATCAAAAAAAAGAGGAAAGAAAAAGAGGACAACCTCAAAATCCCTTACTTTTTTTTTCTCTAATATTTTTTTTTCAAGTCACAAAATAAAAAAAAAATCGTCAATTTTTCGTAGATTTTTGCAATTTTTTTATTTTGACAAAAAAAATAATAATAATAAAATATGAGAGAAAAAAAAGGAATGGGATTTGAAGGCTGCTGTCTTTTTCTGTCCTCTTTTTTTTTATTTTGCTTTTGGTTTATTTTGGTAGATTTTTGAAAAAAAATTGTGATTTAAAGAAAACAAACAATAAAAAAAGGAAGGGAACTTGGCGGTTACCTTCTTTTATTTTCCTTTTGTATTTTTTTCGTTTAAAATCACAATATTAAAGAAAATCAAAAGCCAGATCAAAAAGAGGACAACCAAATCCCCTTACTTCTTTTTTTCTCTAATATTTCATGTTTTTTAGTCACATAATAAATAAAAAATTTGGTAGATTTTTGTAATTTTTGTATAATTATTTAAAAATAATAATAATAAAAAAAGATGAGAAAAAAAAGAAGGAAAGGTATTTGGAGGTTTTCCACTTTTTTTCCTCTCTTTTTTATTTTGCTTTCGATTTATTTTTGTAGATTTTTCAAATTTTTTTCATCGTGATTTAAAAAAAAAAGTGGAAAAAAGAAGATATTTTTCCGGATTTTTCCTGTACACATATACTGTCTTATTCTCTCTTATATTTTTTTTAATCACAATGAAAAAAATTTCTTTCTTTTTCTTTCCTCTTTTTTATTTTGTTTTTTAATTCTGATCGCTGGAATTTTTTTCCATTTCCAAAAAATTTGTAATTGAAAAATTTGTCAATAATATTAATGGTTCATAGTTATAAATTAATTACGTGATCTACAATTAAAAAAAAATATATATATATGTATTTATAATTATTAAAATATAATTAGGTTAAATAAAATTATTAAAATATTATATAATAATTAAAATAATAAATAAGTCTTATATAATAATTAAAATAAATAAAATTATTAAAATATAATAAAAATGGAATAAAAAAAAAAAGTTGAATTTGTTACGAAGTCTTTATTCTGAAACGCTAAATGGCTAAATTGAAAGTGATAATGAGCTGTATAGTGAGCTTAGCCCAAATACCATATGTAAAGACGGTCATCGAACGAGGGAAGGAGCCAACAGTTCTTAAACCATTTGGTCATTGGCAGTAGCATTCTGCAGTAGTAGTGACACTAATTGACAGTAGGTGATAAATTGTGCGTGAATTTATTGTGCTGGCCTTTCAATAATTTTACATTACATTCAAATTCAATTCAAATTTAATTCAAATTTTTAAATAATATTTTATTCATAGGGGAAACCTATCTACAGTGGATAATGTGTCCCACAGTGGATAATCATTAATTACAACTAATAATGTATGTAAAATAATTCGTTTAATTTAATTAATAGTCAACACACCATAGGTGTTAATAAATTAAAATTAAAATTAATTATTTTCCTTTTATTTGTATTCTTAAGTAACGATTATCCACTGTGGGTTGCATTATCCACTGTGGGCAGATTTCCCCTGACTATTTTTTCGAGGGGGAAACAACTCTGGTAATCCGAAGGGCCGCTTGATTATCCGACTGACAATCCAAGTAATCCCGGGTAATTCGAAATAATCCGACGTAATACACAATAATCCAACGTAATCCACGATAATCCAACGTAATCCGATTTTAATTCGCAGTCGTCCACGTGTAATCCGAGGTGATCCACTTCTAATATGAAGGAATCCAGTTCTAACCATGTGTAATCCACGATAATCCACGGTAATCCACGGTAATCCACTATAATCCACGGTAATCCACTATAATCCACTATCATCCACGGTAATCCACTTTAATCCCCGGTAATCCACTATAATCCACCGTAAACGACTATAATCCACCGTAATCCACTATAATCCACGGTAATGCACTATAATCCACGGTAATCCACTTTTAATACAGTTGATTCAAAGTTTTAATTCGCAGTAGTCCATGTGTAATCCGCCGTAATCCACTTGTAATATGGAGTAATCCAGTTCTAACCCTGTGTAATCCACGATAATCCACGGTAATCCACTATAATCCACGGTAATCCACTATAATCCACTATAATCCACGGTAATCCACTGTAATCCCCGGTAATCCACTATAATCCACGGTAATCGACTATAATCCACGGTAATCCACTATAATCCACGGTAATCCACTTTTAAAACAATCGATTCAAAGTAATTTAGTTAGTCCACGTAATTAACTTATAATTCAGACTAATCCAGTGCAATCCGAATAATCTGACGTAATCCACAATTATCCACCGTAATCCACTTTTATTTGGGAGAAATCAAGTTCTAAACCTTTGTAATCCACTATAATCCACGATAATCCACTTTCAATACATTTGATTCAAAGTAATTTAGATAATCCAAGTAATTAGCTTGCATTGCAGAGTAATCCAGTGTCATACGAATAATCCGACGTAATTCACAATAATTCACAATAAGCCAACGTAATCCACAATAATCCAACGTACTCCACAATAATCCAACGTAATTCAATTTTAATTCGCAGTAGTAAAAGTGTAATCTGAGGTAATCCACTTGTAAATAGAGTAATCCAGTTCTAACACTGTGGAATCCACTATAATGCACGGTAATCCACTTTTAATACAGTTGATTCAAAGTAATTTAGGTAATCCACGTAATTAACTTATAATTCGGAGTAATTCAGCGTAATTCGACGTAATCCACAATAATCCATAATAATCCACCCTAATCCACTTTCAAATCGCAGTAGTCCACGTATAATCCGACGTGATCCACTTGTAATATGGAGTCATCCACTGTAATCCGAATAAGCGGACGTCATCCACAATCCAACGTAATTTACAATAATCCAACGTAATCCACTTTCAATTAACAGTGGTCAATGTGTAAATCGAGGTAATCCACTTTTAATATAGAGTAATCCCGTTCTAACCTTGTGTAACCCGGTATAATCCCAAAATAATCCACTCTAATTCACAGTAATCCACTATCAATTCAGTTGATTCAAAGTAATTTAGGTAATCCAAGTAATAGACTTATAATTCAGAGTAATTCAGTGTAATCCGAATAATCCGACGTAATCCACAATAGTCCAACGTAATCCACTTTTAATTTGCAGTAGTGCACTTGCAATCCGAGGTAATCCACTTGTAATATGGAGTAATCCAGTTCTAACCCTGTGTAATCCACTATAATCCACGATAATCCACTTTTAATACAGTTGATTCAAAGTAATGTAGGTAATCCAAGTAATTAGCTTACAATTCAGAGTAATCCAGAGTCATCCGAATAATCGGAAGTAATCCACAATAATCCACGATAATCGAACGTAATCCGATTTTAATTCGCAGTAGTCCAGGTTAAATCCGCGAAATCCACTTGTAATATGAAATAATCCAGTTCTAGCCCTGTGTAATCCACTATAATCCACGATAATCCACTTTTAATACAGTTGATTCAAAGTAATTTAGGTAATCCAAGTAATTAGCTTACAATTCAGAGTAATCCAGAGTCATCCGAATAATCGGAAGTAATCCACAATAATCCACGATAATCGAACGTAATCCGATTTTAATTCGCAGTAGTCCAGGTTAAATCCGCGAAATCCACTTGTAATATGAAATAATCCAGTTC
>JAABKJ010008470.1:0-11441 GCA_011634705.1 Andricus grossulariae | reverse complement strand
AATACTTCAGGGTTGCCGTTTTCTTGCCTTCGAGGGCTCCTTCTGACTACTGTCTCCTAATCTGCCTCTGCCGACATGCCAGTCGAGGTGTTGCTCTTGATGTGGGTTCTTAATTCTTTCTCCTTGGGCTGCCTCTCTGAATGCCGCACATCTTATTTTGCCCGGAAGATAGTAAGTCCGGAGTTTAGTCTCATTTGCTGCGCAGATGTGGCACTGTAGCGCGCTGGTACACACCGCAGCTCCATGCATCTTGACGTCACATCTCCAAAAGTAGCTCGTTGCCCTGTCTGGACCAGTGCAACTTTATCCAATTTGACGTAGGTCCTATTTGTTTCCCTGAGGGGTTTTCGTGTCACAAAAACCGTCGCGTCCAACTGCGGGTCACCATCAAAGAACCTTTATAGAGCTTCCCGTACTTCACCAGTCTCGGCGGTGGGACCGACATGCAAGATCTCCACCTCGATCTTGGAGACCAGGTGGTGGGTCACCCCAATCTTCCCAACAGCTGCTGCAATGGCCAAGGACCTTTTTGTTCCTGCTGTGGGATTTCGGGGCCGCTTAGAAGTTGACAACCGAACGGACCTCTCTTCCCATCGAAACACGTTAGAAAAAGAGGTCCGTTCGATTTTTGACTTTCGGCACGGCTCCGAAGTCACACTTTTGGTCTCCATGACTCCCTTGATTTTTGCTCCAAGTAATACAGATTTCACCTTCTTCTTGAGGCTCTTGAGAACCTTGGTGTAGCTGACTCCTTCAGCCGGTTTGATGAGAACCGCTTCGCGACGCGCACGCCTCGGTTTTCCCTTTTCCTTCGGTTTGGTTACAGGTTGCTCCTCGTCAGGGTCGCCCTTCTTGGATTCGGTGCCTGCTGCATCGGCCCGGGTCCTAAGCCTCTTCTTCACCTGCTTGGATACGTCAGTCCACTCAGACCTGGTGTCCTAGAAACACCGTGTAGAACACCACTTCCTGGTGCCGCGTAGCCTTGAGCGCGACTGCTTATTTAGTTGTGTAACCGTATTCAGCAGAAACCCTTAGTGGCACGGTCAAAGGCCCCAGTCGGGCAGACTTTTATCTATTTATAGTGCAGATTACTTCATTGTAAATGTCTATTTTTTGTTTTCAATATTTCATTAAGGAAGTATTTAAAAATCCAACATTATTCAAGGTTAAATTTTAATATGAATCATTGCTTGAAAGATGCATTAATTTTCTGCTTGAAATTGAAACTTGATAATTATTATCATCGTATAATTATTTCTTTTATGAATGTAATTTTTTTTAAATTAGTTTAACGAATTTTTATAGTTATTGTGATTTGTTTTCTAATAGTGCCCGCACAGTAGCACGAAATTAGATTTTTTTGATCAAATATGTCTACGGGTCGCAATTTTTATCCGATTTCAACGTTATTTTTAAAGAAATAAAGCTGAATTCATTCTGTAAAGATCTCGTCAACCCAGTTTTTAAATATTTCTTTTTAGAAAAGCTTGCGTTCACAGGGAGAGAAAAAATGTTTTGTTATCAAAATAATTTTTTAAGTTACAAAAAATAATAAGGGTACACTTAGAATCGATTTAAAAAATGCATATGCTCAAATTTTATTAAAAATATTTAAACTGTGATATTTTCATGTATGAAAAAATCTTTCTTACTTGAAATTAATGCAATATGTTATGAAAATTTTACCTTGTACTAAGAAATGCTATGGATGAACAATTCATATCTTTATAAATGTGAATGTAATATGAATGCTCGAATAATTTAAAATTGAAAGAATTAGGAAGTTTTAAATGTAAACGTTTATAAATGAAAATTTACTAATTCACTAATTTTAAATGAAAAATCTTGGACATATAACAATTGCAAATTGTAAACTTTGCAATTATGCAACTTGAAAGTTAAACTTCAAAAAGTGTGCAATTTTCAATTTTCGAAAAATTAAATTAATATTGCATGGTTAAATACTTTTAAATTCAAAAGATTATAATTTAAAATGGACTAATTTACAAAGTTTTAATGAATCTACTTGAAACTTCAACAATTTGAAATTCAGAAGGGTTAATAATTTCAAATATTCAAATCGCAAGTTGAACAATTCTAAATTTTAAATTGAAATCTCCAATTTAAAAACTATCTAGTCGTTTGAAATGACTCGTGATACTGCAAGAAATTATTCTCTCGAATTCGTACGATACCAGTTTTAAATTTTTAAATTTTTTAAGCTTTGAATCTAAAAATGTATACATTTTTTTAATCGACAGTTAACTACTTAAAAGCCACACGTGTAAAATTTATTATTTTATCTGACATTATTAAATTTCTACGGCATTTGATGAAACATTTTTTGATTCTACTATAGAATTTAAATTGATTTACGGTCCTTTAGGCTTTGAACTTGAATTCATTAATTTTGACAGCTCTAATTGCCTATTCTGACTAAAACAAAAATTACTTTTATTTAAAAATTGTCAGGCCAATAATTTATTCAATTCCAAAATCTGTTCCTGCACAGGAAAAAAATATTTCTTGGCGAAAATTGTTCCAATTTGTGATAGAACTTTTACCTAGTGGCAAAAAATACCATAAGTTAATAATTTCTCTTTTCATAAACGAGAGGAGAGGGAGGCGCTCTGGCGGCGGCAGGACGTGCGTGGTCACCAGGTGGTCGATCCGGTTAGTCAGGTCGGTCAGGTTGATGTTAGGCGGCAGGGAAAGGCCCTAGGTTGACCAATGGTAGGCTGAATGTGAGTCAGCGTAACCCTTTGCTCGATGAACGACCATTGTTGCTCCAGGTAGTCGTACATCGAGTGGGCTTTCGAAGCGGGCACAGAAATTCAGGTCAATCCGGGCTGGGCTGAGTATTAACCAACGAATCTCTTTGCCCGACTTACGGTCATAGTTGCGCCAGGTGGTCGTATGTCAGGTGGACTTCATCGAGAATTCCTGCAAGAGATGTCTAGGTGGTGAGGGGGGGGGGCGCTAAAAAAAGATGGTCAGACTGGTTGCCCTGGTTAGCGCCACTACTTGCCAAGCGAAACGTGGCCGTAATTCCTCCAGGTGGTCACGATTCGCCTTGTCCTCTCAGCACAGTGCAAATTCCCCAGGAGTTCGTCGGCTTGCCACTCCTGGCAAACTGTGTGAGAGCATTTGTTATATGTGGTATAATTCAGCGCCTGTTATATGAAAAAATGAATTTCTCCGAATATTTTGCATTCATTCAGAAATCTTCCGATTATTACAAAAATTGTTACCAATTGCGGTGTTGTTTCTATGTATCGCATAATGTAATAAACTGCATAAAATATAGAAAAGTTTGATTTGTGAAATAGTTGTAGAGCATAACATCTAAAAAAATATAATTTTACGTTATCATTGAATATGGAAGTCTATATTTTAGTTTAAATGGAGCAGTGCCATTGTTATAAAGTTTAATATTCTCAAGTGCTTTTGAATGATTGAGTTGAAAGTTATAAAATGTATATGTTAAGTCAAGAATTTGTAACGTAATGTCGTCAATGTCTAGGTTTTTTCTTGATGTCGACGTTTCTAGTTCTAGGACTTGCATTCGCAATTTGTCTTAAAATTTTATTTTCGAAGCTTTGTCATTTCTGTAGTCGTGATTTTGTAGCACTGCTCCATACAGGTACCGCGTACATTACTACTGGCTTGTCGAAGATCTTGTACAATATGCGCTTATTTGTAACGCTAAGTGAGCTTCTGCTATTGATTAACCTATACAGAACACTAATCAATTTTCATCCTTTTTTGCGAGCCTGGATAATACACAAAAACAACACAGACACAAAACAACAGAAAAAGGGAACTAAATATTTATTCTTTTGGTTAAGTCTGAATTACACGACGTCAGGTACTCAATGGGTATGAGTACTGACGAGCGCTTCAGACTGGTGAATTTTACACGTAGGAGACAATAACAACCAGTTCTGTAGATTTTCATCTGGCATTATCAAAAAAACATAATTTTTTCTTGCAGATGAGAATCAAGATACCCCTAATAAGGAGAATGTATCCGAAATTCCACGAAATGACGAGATTGGTAAAAACTAATCGGCAGAATCTGCCAATTCTCACGAAGACCCAGAGGCTCTCCTCGACGGACTCGCGCGTAAGAAGGGGGATCACGAGGTGGCACCAATGGAGGTTGTGAAAGAGACAAAAGAGCCTGAGAAATTAGACGACGAAATTGAAAAGCTTCTAGAAAATGATGCGGAAGCTAAGAAAAAAGAACAAGTGGATTTACACGCAAGTTTGGTCTCGAGATGGTCCTCATGGTTGACGGACGGGTTACCTAAGGAGGTCAAGGTAAAGGTAATGGATGAATATCCACGTGAGGGGAATATTTCTCTTGAGGCACCAGAGTTGAACGAGGAGATTTTGTCAACCTTAAACGAAACGGGTGTCAAAAGCGATCAGCTCTTCGTCCATGAACAAACTCTAGCTGGTTCGGCTTCGTCAGCATGTCTCTTTCTTCAGCCTCCTCCACTAGCAAAAAAGAGACTAGACCATTCCCTGCACGCACTTTAAACTGGCGGAGCCAGAATACGAGACAGAGGAGCTCGTAACAGATTCCGAAGCACTATCAGCAGATACCTCCCTAAACAACTCAGTACAGCAGCAAGAGCATGTACAACAGCACCCCCAAGACAGCCAGCAGGAGTCAACGGTCAACGTTTGCAGAAAAGAAGAAGTAAATAAAAAGGTAAGAGTAGTAGCAGGGTGACTAAGTCGATTTCTCCCCAAATGGAAAAAGATTACCAGTGATGTTTTTGTCTTAGATTGTGTAAAAGGATACGAAAAGATTCATATTGGACCTGAAATTTTTAAATCAATTCATAACGACGTATCATTTTAATATTGGAGATTTAAGAGTAGCCTTAAAGTTAATTTATCCAAATTACTTTTTATGTAAACTGGACTCGAAAGATGCTTATTTTCTGGTAGGCATTGGTCCAATCAGTCGTAAATTTTTGAAATTTAAATTCTAAGGTCTGATCTACGAATTCCAATGCACGCCTTTTGGACTCTGTACAAGTCCTTATGTATTTACGAAGTTATTAAAGCTAGTGCTCAATCATCTGAGAGAAAGAAGGTGGCTATCGACAGCTTATTTAGATGAGATTTTATATATCGGTAGGTCACTGACCGAATGAAAAAATGTAGCTGTTACGAGATGAATTCTTAATAAATTAGGCTTTATCGTGAATGAAGAAAAGCAAACAAGAACCAGAATAGAGGTTCAAGTATTGAGGGTTTATTATTAATTCTAGTGACATGACACTGTCTTTACCAGCGGAAAAGAGAATGAAATTAGATAATACTATTCGGGAATTTATAAAGGAAGATTATTGCTTAATTGGAGAAATGGCTGGTTCAATTGGAGCATTAGTTGCAGCGTGTCCAGGAATCCTCTATGGGATATTATAAACGAAGCTCTCAGAAAGAGAAAAGTTCAAGGCATTAATACAAAATGAACAAGATTTCGACAGAAGAATGATAATTCATTCCTGCGTGAAAAACGAACTTAGTTGGTGGTTAAGTAGTACTTCTTTAGCAAAAAATCCGATTTGATCACTTAATTATAAACTCGAGATTTTCTGAGACGCGTCGCTGACGGGATGGGGCGCTCATTGTAACGGAGAAAATGCTCACGGATTCTAGTCGCAAACGGAGAAAAAACTCCATATTAATCACATGGAAATCATAGCAGCCTTTTTAGCGCTTGAGTGTTTTGCTAAGGGATAAGAGAATTGCGAAATTTTACTTAGAATAGATAACACCGCGGTAATTTCATACATTAATCGTACGGGAGGAGTACAGTATGTAGAACTTAATAAACGGGCAAGAGAAATTTGGACCTTGTGCGAGAGAAGAAAGATTTGGATCTTTGCTTCCGACATCCCCTCACGGCAAAACATGGGTGCAGACAGAGAGTCTAGAAGAGTCAATGTGGAAACAGAACGGGAATTAGAAAATCAGTTTTTCCAACACATAGTGAAAAACTGGGTCTGCAAGATATTGACCTATTCGCTGCAAGGAACAATGCAAAGACGAAACTTTTTTGCTCCTGGAAGCGAGATCCAGAAGCTCGATACATAGATGCATTTACGGTAAACTGGAGTGAACATTTTTTCTACGCCTTTCCACCTTTCGCGGTGATTGTGAAGGTATTACAGAAAATTAATACGGATGAAGCTCAGGGAATAGTGGTGGTTCCTCATTGGCCCGCACAGCCTTGGTTCCCTTTATTTAAATTTATGCGATTAGAAGACCCATTAATTTTGTCTCCGTCTTCCAGCTTACTGTTATCTCCGTGCGGGTCCCTGAGTCATCCGCTAGCAAAAAACCTTACCCTGCTTGCAGGGAGGCTCTCCGGCGATCATATCAGCAGAAATTAGTGCCAGAGGAAGCAGTAGAGATTTTAATTCCATCGTTATCATAATCCACAATTGAAAAATATAATTCAGCCCTCAAAAATTGGTGGGACTATTGCCAGAGTGTCGATAGAGACCTTCCACAACCAAATGTCCACCTAGTACTAAAATACTTAACCTTTCATTTTCACCAAGGTGCTTCGTACGGAACGCTAAACTTTGGAAGATCCGCTATTAATTTGATAAGTGCGGCGGATCTAGGCAGCAATTCTTCGATCATTCTTTTTTTCGAAGGGCTTTTTAAAAACAGACCACCGGGACCTAAATATGACTCAACCTAGAACACGGAAATGGTTTTAAACTGGGCAGAAGCGCTCGAACCTGCGAGTTCCTTAGACTTAAAATTGCTCACCTCCAAATTAGTATGTTTGCTAGCGTTAGCTACAGCACATAGGGTACAGATATTGTTACTAATTAAAATAAGTGGCATCGTGGTATCAAAGGATAGTGTAACCATAAGGATGAAGGATCAAATTAAAACGTCACGAGTTGGAGCACCTCAGCCATCTTTTATCTTACCTTTCTTTAACAAGCGCAAAAGTGCTGCAAAAGAGAACTAAAGGTCTAAGAGGAAACGAGGACTTAATGTTTATAAGCTTCAAGAGACCATATCACAGAGCTACGTCACAGTCGATAAGTAGATGAATAAAATGCTGTCTAGTAGAAGCGGGTATAGACCAAAAATATACAGCTCACAGGACGAGACACGCAGCCACATTAGCGGCGAAAACGAATGGTTTGGACGTGAAAATCATAAAAAGCACGGCAGGATGGTCAGCGAATACACAAGTGTTCGCAAAATTTTACGAACGACCAATAGAACCGAGAAAAGAGTCATTCGTTGAAGCGCTGTTTTCTCAACAAATTTATTTGATGGATAAAATTCGGTACAGATATTATGTAATTAAGCTCAGTGTGGGTTGCTGGAGTTTATTAATATAATTAATAATATGAACAATAAGTTGAATATTTAAGTCATTATGCTCTGAACATCTACGATGTAATCTCGAAGAACCAGACTTGAAATATAATTTGAAAGGAAACGAACTTACCTTAAGTGAAGTTCGATTGTGATTATCTAAGAGTCTCGTTCGAGATGATTACATCCCTCACACTTTTTCATTCTTCAAAAGTTTCTTCCCACCCCCAAAAAAAAACTGTATGAAGAGTGACCACCAGGGTGCATGCAAGGAGAAAGGCGCGGGAAGCCGCGGGTTTTTGAAGTCTATTCTCTAAACTTGTGGTTAGAACTAGTCGAAGTAGCGATACTACGATGTAATCATCTCGAACGAGACTCTTATATGATTACAATCGAACTTCACTTGAAGTAAGTTCGTTTGATTTTGAACTATCCCTCTATGCCAGACGTTATCGAAAGCTTTTTCAATATCATGGAAAACTGCTGCAGTAGATTTTTTTATTGAAATTGCTGGAAATATCGTTAGTGAGACGTGCCAGTTGTTGCCCGGTATTATGTTTTTCTCTAAAGGTAGCTTGCTGTGGCATGGGCAGTTTATTAATTGACTCGTGCTTTTTTATTCTATCTAGAATTAAAATTTCAAAAATATAACCTAAAGTGGGCAGCAATTTGATGGGTCTGTAATTTTGCGGGAACAATTTATCCTTACCTGTTTTATGATAGGCGAGCACGTTTGCAATCTTCCATTCATTTGGATAACACGATAGCTTGAAATGGGTGTTCAAAATATGTGTGATTTGTACTAATGCTTGGCTTGGTAAGTTTTTTAGCACTATGTTCTGTATATATTCTGGTCTAGGGGCTTTTTTAGGAGACGTATGTTTTATCGCTTTAATAATATCCTTGGAAGTAGTAAGGTCTATAGTATCATTGTCTACATCATTTATTCCTGATTCCCTATAATTAGTATTTACTTCTCTATCAGTCTCTTCATCCCCCATGTCTGCTGTGAGATGATGTACTTTCCCAAATTGCTCTGCAAGAGCATTTGCTTTCCCTATATCAGTAAATATTAGACCGTTCGGTCCATGCAATTTTGTTATTTTCCAGAGTAAGGTTAAGTAAAGGTTTTTGCCGTTTTCCAGAGACTATTATCCCTAACTTTTAAATTCTCGAGTTTTTTATTCCAATGTAAGTTATAACATTCTTTAATTTTAATTCTTTTATTTTTAATTCTTTTAATTTTATATAATCTCAGAATTTTTTTCATTTAGCTTTTTGTAATGTAAAAACGTACGCTCTTCACAAGCGTGTGGGGAATTGCGTATTTTTATTAGGATTGGTAGATGGTTTGAGTCTAATTCGTCAATTGTCTCTATGCCATTTGTTGCACTTATTTCTTTAATTATTCTTATGGCGAATGTACTTGGCAATGTGTTATTTCTGTATGGATAAAGTGTAGGATTGTCTAGAGATAAGATTGATAAATGATATAAGTATATAAGTTTATATTGAAGACCTTTGACTAGGTTTAAAAGTTCCCCAATATTAAATTTTTGTTGAAGTACCTTACATACCGATACAAATTCGTGGAATTGTTGCTCTATGGATTCTGGTGGTGGCTGCGATGGAGGTAGTGTAGCTCGTTGTGTTTGTTGAAGTTAGGCGCTGAATGACTTGGAGTTCTGCTTCTTTCCTGCCTTCTGTCGATTTCTTTAACTGTTGGCACCTGGTTTCTGTGCACTGGTTGCGTGCGTTGCTGATTTTTGACCTTCACTTGCATTTGTATGCGATGTGTTAATTTAAGCCGCAATCGCTTAATTTTCTGCAGGCGTTCTTCATACTTTGAGCATGTGTAGTGATTTTCCTGATGATCCCCCCTTCCCACAATTTGCACATGTCGGTTTTGTTTCTGCATCCTTGTCACAATGTGAGGATGCGTTTTCTTTGCTACACTTAACACATTTTGTTTTGTTGAAGCAATTTCTTGTGCCGTGTTCAAATTGCTGGAAATTATGACACTGTGCAATTTCTCGTGGACTTTTATGATGATCCCATCTTATTCTTGTGTAGTTTAGTAGTTTGGTGTTGCGGTCCTCTTGGAGTTGCATATATGTAGTTGTGAAATCGTAGTACACTAGGTATGGTGCATATTTCTGTAGTCGGACTTGCTTGATTTTCATCATTACCACCGATTTTGGTTTGTGTACCAATTCTGCGAGTTCTGCTATGATATCATCTGTGCTTATTCTCGGAAGACCTTTGAAAACTAGTTTTTTATCCTTTGTTGATTTGATATCGTATGTGTGAAACGGTATACTAGACTTTTGTAGAAAGTCTTTAATTAGTTCATGATCCTTGGAGCCTTTTGGATAAAATGTGAGAGTTTTCTGTAAAATTTTCATGAATAGATTCCTCGTAACTGCTTTAACATCGTTGTAGATTTTTAGTCTTTCCGTGTTATTTGTATTTGAGCCAGTAATAAAGATCGATGGTGACCTAGCCCCTTATTTCCTCTGCGATCCCATGTCTTCAGTTTCCTGTTTGGATGTTGTTTGTTTCGTGTTGATGTCGGTTTTTTCTTCACTTTCGGACCAGTCCAATGCCATCCACAACTCTCTTCCCATCTTTACCTTTTCTACTAATGATTCTTCCTTTTCTTCCATCAACCCTTTCCTATTCATCCCTGTTGCACATTTCTTCCTTACTCCCGTCATCATTCATCCCACTGCTCTGCCTTTTTAAGTCATTCTATTTGCATTTTGAACCTGTGATCTGCAACCTCTTCGTAACCATGCCCTTACTCTTTCCCAATCCTTTTGACCGAACCACGTCTGCATAATTACTACCACCTCCCTTTATTGCAAATTTTTTATAATTTCCCCATCCTTTCTTTCCAAGTCTGATACATTCCAGTAGCACATCAAAAAAGGAAAGCAATAATTTCTGCTCTCTTGTTGATTCCTACTTTTTTTTATTTTCCGCCCTTCCGTTCCTTCTTCTTCTAGTCCCGAGTGACCTTGCTCTTCGTGAACTCTTCCCTTTTTCGTCCCAATTCCACATTTTATACCTTCTATCTTTATTTTACCATACAACACCTCGTTATTTTTCCCGTCTTCCTTTCCCCTTCCGCTATTTTTCCCAATTTATACTGCATATTCCTTTTTACCCAAATCGAATCATCCTCTTTTCTTACCGAGCTTCTATATAGCGCCCTCTTCTTTGTCCCCACTACTATCTTATATTTCCATTTCTTTAGCTACACCACTACCATTTTCTATATGCTTCCCTCTTCCTTTCCTACACTTCTTACTGCCTCTATCTTTTACCTTTGCCTTCTGCCTTCTACCGTCTGCCTCTACATTCGCATCCATCCTATTTTCCAAATCTTCTACCTTTGTACTAGGCTCTTACTGCTTGTATAGGATGCGCATTTCTTTTAACTTCATATTTTTATCTTCTATCGTCCCTTCGTTTCCGATTCTCCATTTTCTTCATTTCTTTCTCACTTCGTCCTTCTTCGCTGTACATTTCTCATCTCATCTACTTCTACCCCTTCTTCACTAAACTATTTTTGCCTGTGCCCTCTAATACTCTTTTTATTTCTCCTATCAGGCATTCCAACTCTTCGTCTACAAATTTGCTCTCACATTTGGTATTCTCTACCTTTTTCTTAAACTGTTCTTTTTTTTCTTTTGACAAATTCCCTCTTCGAGTTCCTTATGCCTTCACTTATTTCTTATCCTTATTATTATGACGCTTTTCTCGCTCTCACATCAACATTACGGGAAAGTGATCGAAATCAATTTCGGAGAATGTGACAGGAATTATCTTAAAACTAAAATTCTTACGTTATTGTTTTACTTTATTTAGATCCCTTCAGCTATTTAGGTTTGCAGTTTGAACGTTGTTTGCCCGCTCTACTCGAAAGTAATGTGTGATTGGGCGGCGGACACCTACTGGAGTTTAAAAATTTTTTTCTTTGGTCAATGGGGTAACAGTGCCGCTTTCCATGTTTATTTTTGCCTGTCTATTTTTGTAATTGCCATTATATGCATATATACCAACAA
>JAABKJ010008469.1:0-11442 GCA_011634705.1 Andricus grossulariae | reverse complement strand
GCGGGATTATAATTTTCTGTTCCCACATATTTTGCCGAAATGTAATTTTCTCTTCCGGCATATTTTGCCGAATAGTAATTTTCTCTCCTGGCATATTTTGCTTAATTTCATCTTTCTTTTTCGGCATATTTTGCGGGATTATAATTTTCTGTTCCCACATATTTTGCCGAAATGTAATTTTCTCTTCCGGCATATTTTGCCGAATAGTAATTTTCTCTCCTGGCATATTTTGCTTAATTTCATCTTTCTTTTTCGGCATATTTTGCGGGATTATAATTTTCTGTTCCCACATATTTTGCCGAAATGTAATTTTCTCTTCCGGCATATTTTGCCGAATAGTAATTTTCTCTCCTGGCATATTTTGCTTAATTTCATCTTTCTTTTTCGGCATATTTTGCGGGATTATAATTTTCTGTTCCCACATATTTTGCCGAAATGTAATTTTCTCTTCCGGCATATTTTGCCGAATAGTACTTTTCTCTCCTGGCATATTTTGCTTAATTTCAACTTTCTTTTTCGGCATATTTTGCGGGATTATAATTTTCTGTTCCCACATATTTTTCTGAAATGTAATTTTCTCTTCCGGCATATTTTGCTGAATTGTAATTTTCTCTCCTGGCATATTTTGCGGGATTATCATTTTCTGTTCCTGCATATTCTGCCGAATATAATTTTCTATTATTGTAAATTTTATTAAAGTCTTATTTTCTACGTCGCGTATTGTCCTCCGGCATAATTTGCCTAAATGTGTTCGAATCCACACAAAAATAAATGTGTGTTTTTTTTTAAATTATATTTAGACTATTTAGAGATTTAACAAGCCTCATAAAGTTTAACACGTATTTTCCATGAAAAAAGACGTTTTTACTACCAAATCGTTCTACTGGTTTTATCAAAAGCGATTGCTTATCCACATGATTTTTATATATTTATTTATTATTTGTTTATAATTAAAAAGTCAAAGAAAAGTTGGAAAGTTGAAAATTTAAGAAAAAATGGCAACTTTCTAGCATAAATCAAAGAAAAGATAGTTATGACCAATAATACATTTTTTAAACAAATTATTTTTGTTAACCTTAAATAATTAATGTCTCACTTTATGTGAAGAAGGCAAAGTTTAAAATTTTAGAAAAAACCACGACTTTCTAGCATTATTCAAATAAATTTTTAATATTCATTAAAAATAATAATGAATTTTTTAAACAATTATTTTTATCAACTTGAATCAATTTTTACGTTATTACAATTAAAATGTGGAAACAAAGTTAAAATTTCTAAAAAACGAAACTTTTTAGCATTATTCTAAGAGAATATTATTATAAACAATAATAGATTATTTGAACAATTCATTTAAACATCTAGTTATCAGTGGGAAGTAATATTTCATGCAATGGAAGCAATTTCTACTAAGAGGAGTAAAAAAATAATAATTAACACTAAAAACTCCCTAACCCAATTTTTCACTTATGGGGGTTCTTCGGGACCCTGTTGAACAGACTTATGTTTTTGAAATTTAAAAAGTAATTTTTAATTCTTATTTGATGGCTAATTGTGAATAAAAGTATTAACGGTCATCTTGATACATCTCATACTGAAGATTCTGAATAAAATTGACAAAAACCTATTTTTTTCTTATGGGAAATACGTGTTACACTTCATGGGGTTTTTATACTTAGCTGGAAAAAAAAATTCTCTTCACCTCAGCTGGGATTAGAACGCTGGTTTAGAGATTGCTGGTCTGATGCTCTTACCAGCTAAGCTACGAAGGGGTAATAGATGATGAGAGCACCTGACCGGAAATCAGGAGACCTGGGTTCGAATCCCAGCGGAGGCAGAGAGGAATTTTTTTCACAGCTAAGAACAAAAACCATTTTGGTTTCAGACTAGTAGATCAAAGACCTTCATCGACATAAAACTCATTTCTTTTTTAACTCCTAATTTATTTCGCTTATCAGTTTCTCTTAAATTATTTTCAGGAATTTGTTGCCCATGGATAAAAACTCAGAGCACAAGGAATCACTCAAATTTCACTCATGTCTTTTATTGAATATTAGTAGCTGTGAGCACACAGAAAACAACAAAAATTTTATTGTTACTTTGTACAATCCAACGAGTAGACCACTTACAACTCATGTTCGACTTCCCGTCAGAGGAACATCATATCGAGTTAAAGATTATATAGGTAAATAAATATATTAACAGTCAAGGCCGCCTGAACTGGTTCCAATTGGAATGCATAATATTGTGCAATATACTCAAATGAGTACTCGCGCATGGCGTCCCTTCGAGGCGACAGTCGCAACCGTCTCTCGCCCTGCCACAACTTCATCTCGTGTCATGACCTAGAAAATTTGTGGGGGAAATCAGAAATTTTCAGGTCACAATATCTTAAATATTCCCTTTAATTTTAGCAACAAATTTTTTGAAAATCTTAATGGGTTCCCGAGATATGACTAAAAATGTCTGACCGTGTCTGCGTCGAGTTTCAGTCTACTTAAGCCGCTGTCAGCCAGCCTCGCGGCTTAAGCCGACTGTAACTCGACGCAGACACGCTTAGACATTTTTAATTATATCTTGGGAACCTTTAAATATTTTTCAAGTTTTCTTGGCTCAAGTTAAAGAGAAGATTTCAAAGACAACTGTCTGTAAATTTCTGATTTTACCGCTTCCTGATCTGATATGTTTATAAAATTTGTTTATAAAATAAGTTTCATTAATTTAACCATGAAAATATTTTTGTCCTCAAGTTGCTATTTATCATCTTTTTTGGATAGTTTCTTCATGTTCTCTAGATACTTTGAATGAATCGAAGTATTTGTTAAAAAACTTTCCGCTTCAAAAAATTTGCAAAATTTCACTAGACTCAATTAAAAAAAAAAACTGTCTAAAAAACTTGAACTTCAACTCATGTTATAACTTAGGAAAATTGTGGCAAAAATCTGAAATTTATACACAGTAATCTTTGAAATCTTATATTTAATTTAAGTCAAGAAACCTCAAAAAATATTCACGGGTTCCCGAGATATGATTAAAAATATCTAAGCATGTCTGCGTCGAGAAACGGCTCAAGCCGTTACGGCTTAAGCGTCGCGGCTTAAGCCGCGCCGGCCGAAAGCGGCTGAAGCAGACTGAATCTCGACGCTGACACGCTCAAACATTTTTAGTCACATCTCGGCAACCCATGCAGATTTTTTAACTTTTCTTGGCTTCAATGAAAGATTATATTTGAAGAATTAATTCCTGTGAATTTCAAATTTTTTCCATGAATTTTCTAGGTCATGACACAAGTTGAAGTTGAGGTACAAAATTCGAGAAATCCTTCGTTTAAAAGCAAACTTCTCACGTGATATTTTCTCTCCAAAAAGCCAAAAATATCATTACTGAGAATCATTTACACATAATTATATAGGCTTTCTAACTGGTGTGAAAAGAATGGTCTAGCTTTATTTCCTACCGAGTTATCGTGTTTCAAAGTCATCAATGATTTTTGGTACCACTCGCGCTAGCCGTGCAGATAATTGCTGACGGTAGCCTATACAATATATAATAAAATAAGATAAAGTAGAATTCATTTTTTCAAAAGAATACGTTTTTAAGATGAAAAACAATTTATTACAGGAACTGAACTTGTAACCCAAATTGTCCCAATATCAGCAACAGTGAAAAATATTCCTGGTCGAGAAAGTTCTGCTTTATATGAGCTAGTATTTCTGGCAATGGAAATACCTCCTTTGGGTTATCAGGCCTTTTATGTGAGCGAAAAGAATCCGGAAAGCGAATTTCAATCTGATCAACCAGCTAGTGGACAACATTCATGGTCCATGGGTGGAAATGTGAGTAGGAAGAATCAATGATTAAAATCAATTGGTCCGAAATAGTTAACTTATAGAAATGAACACTTTTTTGAGGTTCGACCCTTTTTCTTTTTTATTGTATTTATTTTTTTTTGTCTCGAAAGAAAGTTTAAGATTCCCACTTTCGAAGTCCTTATTATTTTTATAGATCTGATGTTTATATTTTTAGGCTTACGATATTTCTGTCGACAACACTGGAAAAGTCGTTATCCAGTCTAAACTTAAGGACAGTATCAAATTGACACAATCGTTCCATTACTATGAAGGAGCTGAAGGTGATAACAAGGAATTTAAAAACCGATCCTCTGGTGCCTATATCTTCAGACCAAATTTAACAGCTGGAATTAAAGACTTCAACTATAAAGGAAATTTCCAAATATTTAGAGGTTTGTTTTATTTCAACATTTCATTACATCCCCCATTACGATTGATAAGTTTCAGGGTGGCGATTAGTTCACGGGACGAATTCAAATTCCTGGTCATTTCCAGGTTTTCCCTTGTCAAATTCGTTTAACTTTCCAGGTTGACCTAATAAAACTTTTTTAAAAACTTGAAGAAATAAAGCATTTTTGTTAAAGTTGGATTTTTGAATTGTTTATTTCATCAGTCACGAATGCATTTTTGTAATGCAATCAAGTGATCTGATTACAGCTGTATTCCTAATTTGATATATTGGGCAAATTGCCACACTGCAGGTTTATCTGTAGATAGTCTTTCGGAAGTTACATAAGGAGTACAATTATTATAATAGTAAGGAATATGAAAGCAGCATTGATTTTTATAAAAAAGTGATTAAATTATAGGTCCCTTGGTGGAAGAGCTTCAACTAACTGTTAATGAGTGGATCAGTCAAGTAGTCAGAGTATACAGTGGTGAAGACAAAATTGAATTTTACTGGCTAGTTGGTCCCATTGACATCAAGTAAGATTTCATTTATACAACCTTATTCAATCTTCATTTTTTTAAATCAGGTTTTACTATAAACTGAATCAAGATAATGAGTTATAGAAAAAATGCCTTAAATGAATCGAGGACCCAAAGCCTGCCCGAATGGAAGTTTCGCAATAGATTTCAATCCATTGGAATTTGTATGAATTTGCGTGAATCAAAATGAATCCAACTAAATCCAATATTTGCATGTAGATGATTTCGTTTCAGTATGAATCAACTATTCATTCAGATTTAACCTTCAGGAATCAAATTCATGCCGAATTATTCCGCTTCCAATCAGCCCATCATTCGAAATAAATCCAAATGGCTCGGTCATCAAGCCGCAAACAATAAAAATGATACTGCTATCAATCGACAGCTACTTGAAACGAATGCACATCATTCGGAATCAACTTTTTGTTGATTCTGCAACATTCTGGGACAGTTTTTTATTCCTATTTAATCAGCAAAATCATTCCAAATGTTTCCATTCAAAGTCCGATTTCATTCCGAATGAATATGCCGTCATTTCTAATAATTAATTCACAGTCATTCCGAGTGATTCATGTGTGGTTCCAAAACCTCCTTCCGAATTTATTTCAAATGATTTTGAATCATTTTAAGCAAAATTTTCGTCCACTCTCAATCTTCTATCGTTCCGCATGATTTCTCTGTCATTCGGAATTCTTTCCAAAATCATTTCGCATTATTCTAAACATAGTGCTCGTACTATCCGAATCTGTAATTATTTCGCATGGTTCCTCTGTCATGCCAATTTCAATCCAAAATGTTTTTGTATTACCATAAACATAGTTCTCATTTCGTCTCAATACGTTATCATTCTACGTGATTCCACTGTTTTCACCAATTTATTCTAAAATTATTTCGCATCATTATGAGCAAAGTTTTGCTTTACGTCTAGATTTGTTCTCATCACACATTATTTCGCATTTATTCGGAATTCATTCCAAATGATTTCACATTATTCGAAACAAAATTTCCGTACTGTCTAAATTTGTTATTATTGCGTATTATTTCGCTGTTCATTCGATGATTTGGCATTATTCGAAACATGGTTTTTATTTGGTTTGAATCCGTTATCATTCCATATGATACTGTATTCATTCGGAATTAATTCCAAATGATTTCGCATTATTTCAAATCGAATGTTAATTCTGTCTGAACCTTTTATCATTATGTATGATTCCGCTGTCAATCTGATGATTTCGCATTATTATAAACATAGTTATCATTTTGCCTGAATCCGCTATCATTCCAAATAATTCCACTGTTATTCCTAATTAATTCCAAAATAATTTCGCATCATTATGAACAATGTTTGCATCCTTTCTGAATCTATTATCATTCAACATGATTCCAATATCATTCTGAATCGATTCCAAAATCATTTCGCATTATTCGAAACATAGTTTCCATTTGGTTTGAATCCGTTATCATTCCACATTATACTATATTCATTCGGAATTCCTTCCAAATGATTTCGCATTATATCAAATAGAGCGTTAATTCTGTCTAAACCTGTTATCATTCTGTATAATTCCGCTGTCAATCTGACGATTTCGCATTATTCTAAACATAGTTTTCATTTTGTCTGAATCCGCTATCATTCCAAATAATTCCACTGTTATTCCGAATTCATTTCAAAATAATTTCGCATCATTATGAACAATGTTTTTGTCCTTTCTGAATCTATTATCATTCAACATGATTCCAATATCATTCCGAATTGATTCCAAAATTATTTCGCATTATTCTAAACATAGTTTTCATTCCGCCTGAATCCGTTATAATTTCACATAATTCTGCATTCGTTTGGAATTAATTCTAAATGATTGTGTATTACTTGAAACCAACATTTTGTTCTGTCGGAAAGCATTATCATGTGGAATAATCCCGCGTCTATTGCGAATGAATTCCGAAATGATTTTGCTTTATTCTAAACATAGTTTTCATTTCATTCGAATCCTTTATCATTTCACATTATTCCGCTGTCATCTCAAATTCATTCCAAAATGATTTTGCATCATTATCGACATTGTTTTTCACAAAATTGTCGTCCTTTCTGAATCCGCCATCATTCCAGAAGTTTCAATCGTCATCCCGAATTTATTCCTAAATAATTCAGTATCTTTATGAACAAAGTTTTCCTTGCGTCTGAATCCATCCTGATTCCGCATGCATCCGCATTCATTCAGAATTCATTCCGAATGATTTTGCATTTGCCTAACAAAATGTTCATTCTTTCTGAATTCTTTATCATTCAATATGATTCCTCTTTCATTCCAAAATTAATTACAAAATGATTTCGCATTATTATAAACAAAGATTTTCTCAGGTCTGAATCCGTTCTCATTTTGCATGATTCCACTTTCATTCGGAATTTATTCCAAGTGGTTTCTCATTATTCTAAAAAAACGTATTATTCCGTCCGAATCTGTCCTCATTCCTCATTATTATAAATTAATCATTTGAAATGTCTCAAAATTATTTCGGAGTAATTTCAATCGACGAAGGGAATTAGGAATTCTGTAATCACTCATCCTAAATGTATTCAACAAATTATTTACAAAAACATTAAGACTGGTAGAGAACGGACAGCATAGGAATACATTTTTGGGTAAATGTCGAATTGGATCGTAATTAATTTTTAAGTAGAGGTCAGAGTCATTTAGATTGGAACGGAGTGACGTTCTGTCGTCAAATTTGGATTAAATCGGATTGGATTAAAATTAATTTTTGGCCTGAGGCCAGATTCGTCTAATTGAAAGGGAATTAATTTTTGTCACATTGTTAGACTTCGGATAAGTCGAATTTACCTGGAACAAGTTTCTCTTACAAAAGCCAGATTGAGGTATATGTTTTGATACATGTAAAATTTATTTCGATTGAACATATTTTTATTGTTTTTATAATTCACATTTGTTGTTATTTGACCCGAATTAATTATTTTCGAAGACGTAGGATTTAGTTTGAATGAACCAAATAAAAATGGTAGATTTAAAAGTAGTCAGATTGATTACATTTCATGGATTCAGACGTATTCAGACGCATTCAGATATAGAATTGTTCATACCGTTTATATTCGAAACTTGCAGCGACATGATTAATTTATATGTTTATTATTCGAAGATATAATTATCAAATTGTTTCAGTGACAAGATCGGGAAAGAAGTAATAACTAAATACACGACAGACTTGAAATCGAATGGTGAATTTTCGACAGACAGCAATGGTCGAGAAATGTTGAAACGAAAAAGAAATAAGCGACCCACATGGGATTTAGATCTCGTTGAGTCAATTTCTGGAAATTATTATCCAATAACGACGAAAATTTCCCTGAGTGATGAAGATAGAAAATTAAAACTGGCTGTACTTACTGATAGAGCTCAAGGAGGTAGTAGTTTAAAGGATGGTGAAATTGAACTGATGGTGAAGAACTGTTTCTTGTATTATTACCTAATTTAATCGTGATTGATTGGAATATTTTTCAGAAAATTTAAAGTTCAATATTCCTAGTGCATTCTCTAATAAAGAAGAAAAATTGAATGCTTCAGGTTCATCGAAGGTTGTTGAGGGATGATGCTTTTGGTGTAGACGAAGCTCTAAATGAAACGGCTTATGGAACAGGATTAGTAGCCAGAGGAGAACATTCCTTGATTATTGGAAACCAATCGAATACATTCGCACTTCGCGAAAAACATGAGGCAGTGAAATTGGCCCTTAGACCCTGGATTTTTATTACTCCTCTTAAAGATACATCCTATGATGATTGGAAAAATAATTATAAGATGCAGGTTAGCATAAAAATAATGTAGCCTTCTTAAACATAGTATGCAAAATGATGTGTCAAACTTTGGCACTTGTACCCTTTTAGAGTGCAAAACTGTTCGCTTATGCTGTTGTGGAACTCTCCTCTCCTCTTTCTTCCCACTATTTTCGTCACCTTCTCTAATATTCTCTTCTTTCCTCTGATGTCTTGCCCTATCCTATCCGATCCTCTTATCCCCTTTTCGCGCCTTTCCCCTTCCCACTACGCTCCTCACCTTCTATTTTTTCCTCTTCCTTAATCTACTATCTTGCTCTATCCTATCTTATCCTCTCCTCTCATTCCTCTCCTCTTCCCCCAACTTGATCCACACCTTCTCTTCTTTCCTCTCTTGTGTTGCCCTATCCTATCCGATCTCATCATCTCCTCTCATCCCATCGCCCTCCGCTCCACAGCTTTTCTTCTTTCTTCTTCTTTCCTCTCCTATCCTATCCTAGCCGATCCTATCATATCCTATCCTAGACTCTCCTATCCTATCCTATCTCAAACTATCCTATCTTATCCTGTCCTATCATATCCTATCATATTCTAACGTCGGGAGAAAGGTATGACGGATAGTTTTGAATAACTTGGATCAAAATTATAAAATGTTGACGCTACCATAGTGGTGCTATTACCACCCCTACAGTCGCCCCTATTACCAATAATAGTATTTGCCCTCCTGCCCCATTTGGTAGCATTTTTGATGTTTATTTTTTGTTATTTATGCATTCATTATCTATTTATACAGAGTTCTGGTCTGACAAAAGCCTTGCCTCCCAACGTTCACATCCTTACATTAGAGCCCTGGAAAGATGGAAACGTTTTATTAAGACTTGAGCACCTCTTCGAATCAGGAGAATCTGGAAAATACTCGATCCCAGTAGATTTAAACATCCAGGTAAAAATTATTTATTGATAAAAGTAATCGCATCGCTTGAGCTGAGCAGAAAAAATGTATGTTTTGAAATCCGAAATGATAAGAAAAATCGGTCGATATCTTCTGTTCTCTTTTTTTGTTTGATAATTTACCAAAAAATTCGATTTGTGGGGCAAAATATTTTTTAACACAAAACAAAGATTTCGAATAACTATTTATTTTGTAGGTTCATTTGTTTTAAGGTTATATACATATAATTCTCCTAAGATTCTTCAGAAAATTCAGAAAGATTTTTAAAATTTCAGACATGCCAAATTAAAATTTCAACAAAAAAAGTGAATCTTCAGCCAAAAAGTTCAATTTTCAAACAAGAAAAGATTAATTTTCAAAGAAAAATGTAATAGTTGATATTTCAATCCAAAAAAGATTTTTATTTTAAATCAAGAACAGCTGAATTCATCCGAAAAAATAAAGTTTTGAACAAAATAGTTGAATCCTCAACCAAAAAAGATTAATTTTCAACCACTTCTATTTTTACCAAAAAAATAAATATTTTAACAAAAAAAACGAATTTTCTACAAAACAGTACAATCTTTCGACCCTAAAATGTGAATTTTCAACACAAAACGCAATATCCGATATTTCAATACAAAAAGATTTTTATTTTAATCAAAAACAATCGAATTTATTTAAAAACGAATTTTCTACAAAGTAGTTGAAACCTCACCTCAAAAGATGAATTTTCGACATAAAAGATTAATGTTCTGCAAAAAAAGAAGAATTTTCCACAAAATAGTTATATTTTTAACCAAAGAGATTAAATTTAAACTAAAATTATGAATCTTTAACCAAACAAGAAAATTTTGAAGAAACTAGTATAATTTTTAACCAAACAGTCGCAATTTTAATAAAAAAAGAACATGAAATTTATACTCAAATATATAAATTTTCAAACCAAGAATGATTGTTCATTCTAAAGAAAACAAATTTCGGGCAAATTATAACTGGCAAGGAAAAATAATGTTGTATGCAAAGTAAAAATTTGGATTAAAAAATTATTTCTTAGGTATTTTGTTTCTTTGCTTTTAATTTATATAAACATAACTTTCCTAGGGTTCTCGAGAAAATTCAAAAAGATTTTTGAAAAAGTCATACATGACGGAAACATATCTAGAAAATTTCTAAGAAGTTTTCTTGTTTTGCAGGATTGTACAAAATTTTAGGAAAAATATTTTTAATCTCTTGATATTCCTAAAATTGCCTTGAAATCTTCCGGAGTCGTTTTTAAAATTTTCAAAATCTTTTGTAATGTTTTAAATCGTTTTCAACTTTTTCTTTAAATTAATTTTCCATAATAAAAAATGACTTTAGAAATTCCCAGGAATATTAAGAAATTTTGTTTTTGCTTTAAAATCTTCTACGTTCTTTTCCAAAATTTTACGAAATCATTTAAAATGTTTTGAAATGTTTCTAGTTATCGTCTTAAAATTAATGCTTTAAAATAAAAAATTAATTTCGAAATTATACTTTCAAATCTTCAAAAACCTACATGTTTATTTGCACATTTTCAAAAAATTCTAAATTGAGCAAACAAATTTTATTTGAATAATTTTTCGAACAAACAGGAATTTTTTTCAAACTTTCAACTAAAAAATGTATGAAAGAATGGTAAAAAAAAGTATAATATAAAAATTAAAAATGGTAAATGGTAATGGTAATAGTAATTGTAAAGATAATGGTAATAGTAAATGTCAAATTGTGAATGGTAAATTATAAATAGTAAATGGTGTATGAAAAATGGTAAATGGTAATAATAATTGTAATGATAATGGTAATGGTAAATGTAAAATGGTAGCGGTAAAATGTAAGTGGTAAAGTGTAAATGTTGTATGGTAACTGTTAAACGGTAAATAGTAAATGGTGTATGGTAAATGGTATATAGTGTATGGTAA
>JAABKJ010008468.1:0-11442 GCA_011634705.1 Andricus grossulariae | reverse complement strand
CGGACAGCAGTCTCCGTTGCACACTCGAGGACTGACATTGTTCTCCAAGACTTCGAGAAACGAACTATATTCGTGATAGAATTCTCTGCTCCTTCCGAATACAATATCACTGCTAAGGAGAAAGGAAAGGAGAAAAGGTATCAAAACCACGGCACTTGCGAGATGGATGCAGAAAGCTGTCATCCTTGGGTCGGTCCGTGTCTTTAGAACACACGAGGGTTTCGCCCGCCTATCGTTGTGATTTCATCGTGTCCTCTGACCGGTATTTCACGGTTGTGAGACGTGGCCATGAGTGGGATTAACCGCGGACCCACTGGGAGCCGGTGTCATTTTTTAGATTGCAGTTGCTCCTGGTGGGACCCTGCGGTGGTTTTTGACCTTCAGTTTTCAATTCTAGATATATGCTTGAAAAACCAGCTTAAACAACCACCACAGGGTCCCACTGGAAGCAACTGTCCTCTATGGAAATTATACTTGCTCCAGTAGGACCGCGGTAAATCCCATCTATGGCAGCGTCACACAACGATATATATATATATATATATAGTAAGGCCAAGTTCATAGTAGTCATATTCATTAGTGCGAAAGAGATGCTCTTAAGCGCCATCTAGTAGTGTGTCATTCGCACTCACGTTCCTCTATGACTACTATGAAGTTGACCTTACGGTATATATTGTAACCTGCAAGTTACAAGAGCAGGCTGAGAATAGGCAAAAGGAATATCTCCTGTGTGATGCTAACAGAAAGCAGCATCCTACAGGATAAACGCTAGAGTGCAAACTCCATAACTCCCATTCGGCGATATTGCGTGAGCGTGGGAGGGCGAAATGGAGCAAGAGAAATAAGAAGCGTTCCTCAGTCGGAAAACGGCACTCTGAACCTTGCATCGGGAAAGTGCGGATCACAGGGTGAACTTCGTGAGAAGATTTGAGGATCTACCCTCTCTTCTTGTCACTAAAAGTTCACCAAAAAAGTAGAACTACAACATACTTGGTATAAAAACCAACTATTTTGAAACCTCTTCCAAGAATTGTTGAATCTTCCTAAAAAAGTTGAGGTGATCATATCGCCAAAGACTGTTTCGGAAGAGGTTTAATTTCAAAAGTGGTCTTCACTCGTAAGATTCGAGCTGAAGAATTTTCTTGCGAATTTTCGAGCAATCTTTCGATATAGTGGCCAGAGTTCCACTGATAAATTTCTTTTTTTTATGTATAAAGAAAGGCTGACTTGAAAACAGAGTTATTTTAATTTGAGCGAGGATATTATATTTGGATTATTGGGCATAGTTATAGTTGTACCGAGACCCCAGGTCACCATAATCATATAAAATATATAGGCAAACTAGGAATCGTATTTCAATAGATTTACAAGCAGACGAGGAGTCACACTGCTCTACCTGGTTGTCTGAATCATTGAATACAAATCCTACACTAAAAGAAAAATATCTTACTCTAAAAGGGCCTCGGAAGTCCAAGAGTATATATTCTTTGCAAAAGTAAAGATTTTGAAAGTCGAGTTTGCTCTCAAACAGTCGCCGTCTCTTTCGCCCTTTCTTCGAGAAAGAAGCGCATTACCTGAGTCTTGAGCATTCGTCAACCCAGACTATAAACCTCGAACGTGCTCGTGCAGCATTCTCGCCGGATTGAGGCTGGCGCACCTGATTGACAGGTCATAAAGTAATAAGCAGTACTTAACTGACAATCAGAATATTATAGAATTATCCTTTATGGGCAATAGTGCCGATTTATAAAAGAATTATTGTGTTTTGACTTGTGGTTTTAGGCTAATGTGAAAACCCTGAAGATCAAACCTCCTTGCTGTATAAATCGTCTCTCTGGAGAAATTGATTGTAAATAGTGAGGATTGAAATTGAAAAAGTGTAAATAGACTCTAGAGAATATAAGGTCTGTCTAAAGGAAGAAAATCTTATATCCTCCTATATTTTTTTAACGATTTGAAGAAAACATTGGAAACCCTATAAAAAATAGTTACTTTTACGTGTTTGAATATTCCGTATAATAGCGATTCATTGATTTTAGTTCAAATTAGGGTATGCTTTAAAGTAGTAACAATAGATATGCATCTAGAATGCCAGATGTGCAGGATCTTTTGATTTTACTTTATATACTATTTATACCACAGTTCTCCTCTAAGAGAAATCAGAAAAGGCATTATATAAAGAAATTCCTTCTATAGGAAGATACGATAATACGCGTCATTATTCTGCATAGAAATTAAAGATGAGCTTAGCCAGCAATTAGGGACTTATTCATTTTTCACGGTATTTCACCGGAAGTAGAAGCCATTCCACAAATTGGCACCCGCTTTCGGCGAAATCGAGGTAACATTTCAGCTGTAACCATGTCTCATGAGTGTGATATTGGAGGTTATAGTCTGCGATGGACTAAATACGATGATCAGGTAAAAATCTTATGCGCCCGGAAGTGTTTCAACATTTCGTTGATACGCGGGGATGTTTTTCAGGCCAGTGAAGACTTGGCACCTGTAATAGCTCTCATGATCAGGACGAATAGCTTAACAGATTACTCCAAGTATAAACTTTCTTTCCTCTGATTCTCGCTCGCTGTGACGTTTTTGTCCACTGGTGCCGAAAATTCGATAACGAACGTGATTCGTTTCTCGAAGTCAAGAAGAAGTATCTCAGGCCTCGATTGCGCGATAGAAACAAATGTCGAGAATATGAAGTTCCAGTGCATGCGGTACTTCTCGTTTTAAACAATTGATTCTATGTCCATAGGAGCGTTTGGCGTAGCGGTATCAGGGCTAATGCAGTAAGAGTGACAGATATGGTAATGAAGCACTCTTAGTGCCGCATTGTGCTGAAGGTGTGCATGATACGCTCTGAGGCAATCATCCAGAATGTCTTAGCTCAAAATGTGGCAACGATATGCTAAAGTTGGAATGACACCGTCTTGAAACGCTAAAATGAAACCCATCGCGCTCGATTTCAATCCGGATGGTTTGAGGAAAGCAAAGGTTAGCTAATACGAAATCAATTGATCCTTAACATTCAAGTGGAAGATTCCACCCATTCTCTTGTCGAGGAGCTGTTCAGGGAAGTTTTTCTCCTGTGCTTTCTTGATCCGAGCCCTCGTGAGTGGGTAGTACATTTCGTCATAAAACTCTTGTGACTATCTCAAAACGACTGAAGGTTACTTGCCAATGTTCAATACGCCTGAAAGATCATATTTAAGTGAAGCTGCTGTCACAAAATATTATTAGGTGTGTTATGTTTTTGCTTTAACCACCACCGAACAGTAAATCAAGTTGAAAGTCCCGAAACAAGAAATAATGCCGTTCAACGTTTGTGAATTTCCTGGAGAAGAATTCTCTAAATCAAAATTAGAGCAATTCCAAAAAAATAAGAACAATCTGGGAAGTGATTTTGAAGATCTCGTTGAGCGAGTCACAAAAAGTCTATATTTGTCATGTGAGCACAGATGAGCACGGATGACAAGGTTATTGCGAAAAAGAATTATTGTTGCCCTCGCACTGTGGGCCAGGATTTTATTTTTTAGGCCAAGAGCCGAGATAAGATTCAAATCAAATCAATATATTTTCGTTCTTGAGACACCTCGAAGTATCTGTATTTGAAGTTTAATATCCGTTGGCTACCCTGTGTTCTATTGAAAAACAATCAATGTCGAAAAATGGAACTTGATTCTCTATATTTTTCATAACATTTCTGCTGTCGAAACTCCATGTCGTCGCATATCACTTCACATTTAGAAAAGTGAGATACCGATTGATTCCTTAGCATTTCTAGTTTGACGGATGGTGCGCCTTTTTATACTCTGATATAACAACAACAAATAACTGCCCGCAAGCATCGAGCCGTACGCACGCGAACAGCACTGAACTACTGGATAGGAACCAGTAAAAGTGGTCAAAATAAAACCTAATATAAGCGGGTTTTTCGGGGTCGTTCTTTTCAAATTTGACGTACAAAAATACAAATTCAAAATGACGGATCCGATATTTCGGACAAAATGATTTTTTTAACACATTTGTCTGAAATTTAATACCAGGGAGCTTCTGTGGTCGCTGATATCGAATTTGACGTTCGAAATTACAAAATTATAATAGCGGATCCAATATGGCGGCCAAAATTGCAAAATTTTATATATTCTTTCAAAACCTGTCAAAAGGGGGATTTTGGGGTAGCGGATTTTTAATTTGGCGCCAAGAATCACAAACAGAAAATTGCAGATTCAATATGACAAAAAAAATCGCAAAATAAAGATACTGAAAAAATATTTAAAAATCTGAAGAAAAAAAAGATATTGAGTGAAAAGAGGGTTCTCTTAAGGCCTCAACCTCCCCGTGGTAGACCAATTGAAGTGCAATCACATTAAACTTTGCAGGCTGCTGAAAGGCAAGGGCAAGTATATGAAATATAGCAATTACGGTTGCCGTATTGAATCCGCCATTTTAAATTTGTAATTCTTGATACCAAATTCGAAATCAACGTCCCCAAAAACTTCCATATACCATGTTGCAGACAAATGTATAAAATTTTGTAATTTTCTTTGCCATATTGAATTCGCCAATATGAATTTATAATTATTGGCTTAAAATAAAAATGCGCGACCCCAAAAACCCCTTTATACTAAGTTTCAGACAAATTCGACGTGAAATCAAATTGTGGACACTTTTGGTGGTTCTTGGTCCATAGTGCCTCGGGAAACAAACCCAAATAAAGAACCAGTACCACAGCCGAATCACTTGAGATTTCAAGTCACAATATAACTGACACATATTCATAGCCCCATAGTTCATTGAATGAAAAACTTATGGCGGAAAACAGCCATATATCTAACATCACTGGTATTTTGGATGAACGGGACCAGGCCTAATGTCTCTCTGTGTTTGATCTAGCAAGCGGGTCTTAAAAAATTAAAATGCACCCTGAGGACCGGCCCATGGGAATTAAAGACAAAACAGTTACTTTTCAGAACTTCATGGATACCGCCATAATGGAAATTCAAGTATCTAAAGTTTTCATCTACCTAGATGATAGAGTGCTCTTGAATCCTTAATGACCACGACTTCAAAGGTCTTCGACTTTTAGAAAAAATAAGGAAAGCCAACTTGCAACTTTAGCCCAACGAATGCGAGTTTCTCAGGATTGCACTGAAGTAGTATATCTAGGGAAAATCATCAGCAGAGATTTAGTAGAACTTAACCAGGCAAAAATCTCAGCGATCAAAAATTTCCCGCGGCATATCCATTACATGAGATAATGGATATGCCCGTTGTTGGAGAAGTCAGGGCAGGAATTGAAGTACAGTTCGGGTCAAATAACTCAATGTTTCGCATGCCTCACATGGGCGGCAGAAAAAGAACGCCGTGAAACTTTAAGCAGCTACGAGCCACACGAGTCCAGAACTTCCTAGAAAAATACGAAGATCGGGTTTCGGAGCAGAATTTTTTTATTTCTAAAAAAGAAAACCAAACTAAATCTGCTGATAAGAAAAGTCTCCTCCTTTTACTTCCAACTCTGAAAAAGAAAATACAAGAATCGTTTCGGAAGTCATCGAGCCAACCTAGGACTCTTAAAAATTCCGAGGTGGCGAGAAAGAGTATCGTATGATTTCAGAACGTCCCAGAGGTAACCAAATCCTCTATTGTCAAAACATAACCTTCTGGACGATTGCTGCCTCCCCACCCCTGCTGAAACTGAAATCCGAACAGAAGCGAATTCAAATACTTCACCAAGAAGTAAAGATAAAAAAGAAACTAAGATGAAAGAATATTCAAGTAAAAAAGCCAGCAATGAAGTCAAGGCGTTTAGACGTACCAAAAATCAAATAAGAACCTGTGGATGCACCTCGAAATCCCATTGTCCCTACTATTTCCATAAATGATCCCGGTATCGATGTTTCAATTTCCTGCATTGATTCCTTAACAGCCTCTCCTAGCGAAGAGGTTACCAAGATTTCACGAACGCAGAAACTCACGTCTTGTTCGGATGATACAAAAAACAAGAAGTCTGGCTTGCCACCAACGGTCGTAATTAAACCTACTCGATTGTTGTGAAACAAAGACACTCAAGTGTAGCAAATTGGACCGATGAGATGGAGGGTTTTAAAAATCTTTGCCACACCTCAGAATGCGATAACCAAAAAACTTGTATGAATTGCTAGGGCGATTTTCTAGGAAACCTACCACAAAATAAATTAAACGAACTTCTCACGTATATTTTCTGGGCAGAGGATATCACCATCTCACATTGCCCTTGAAAATTCAAAGTTTCCCCTCACTATATTTTTCTGTTTCTGTTTCTGTTCTCACTACATGGAGCAGCCAAGTGTATCCTCATGGACCGAGGGGGTAGCTTTATTAGCCACCGCTTATTGACCGACTATATTAAGTACTACGCAAACAATTATTATCATTGGGATAGAATAATCCCTTTCGACATGTGTGCATGTAATGCGTCGGTTCACGAGGCAACCTATTACTCACCATATAAATTGTTTTTTGCTCAAATAGCCAGACCCCTTACCTCTTTTACTTCGAATTAAGAATTCAAGGCCTACGGGTCAAACTTTTCAGATATAATAAGTAGGATAACAGATGTTCAGACAATTGCTGCAATAAACTGGATCCAAGCCAAACTTCCCTCTAATGTTAGATATGACCCTACAAGACGAAAATGGAGAATGCTTCATGAATCCCGCAGAAAAGCTCCTACGTGTACCCTGTTAAAGGCAACAGGAACAATAAAAGAACAATAAAAACAGTGAAACGAAAAGTCAGAATTAGTTTACTCAAAATACATCAACCTTTAAATCCAATTGCATGCGTTCGACTCCCTCCCCCCAATTAAAATTGAAAAATTTAGTTCGCGCCATTTTTGGATCTAAAATGAAACGTTTAACGTCTTATTTTTTTTGTGCTTATCTGTTTCTGTAATAATATGCCAGGATAACAAAAGGCAAACTCACAAAAACCTCCTATTTGCAGTGATTGCGAAGGATACCTAGGACTGATGAAACGTAGATCCAGATCATAGAGGGTAACGGTATACTTAGATGTTACGAAACTTGACGCATACCTAGACAAAATGCAAGTACAAGTAGATCGACAACCATCATTCTGCGCACATCTAATGAAACAACCATACTATTGAAGATTATCAACTTCAACACAAAATTTCAATTGTCCAAAGGACTTAGAAAGACATTAAGACGTTAGTTACAGAAATTACTCGTCGGTACAAAATTTCAGTGTAAACGAAGCTACAGGAAGGGATGAGAAAGCGGCGAAATACTTCTAAGCTTGGATTCCTAGAAGGGATGGTGGGGCATGTAGCTGATCTTCTCACATATGGCGATGGGCAACAAATTGAAGAAAAAATAAAGGACCATAACGATGCCTTCGCTGAGATATCTTATCTTGTGGCTAAACAGACCCGTATCGTTCGCGCTTATATAAATGAGATCCATCACGAAACACAGGCATACATAAAAAAACATGATGATACAAATCGAGAACTATTTAGAATTGCCTACAAGATTATTCGCGATACAGAGATGATAGCTGAGATAAAGTAAAAACTATGTGATAAAATATTAGTTGCTGAATATGGTTCACGCTGTCCGCATGTATCAAATTCACCCTTCTTTTCTCACTTTGGAGCAATCAGAGATGATATTTCGAGGCATCCAAGATCAGGCGCCGCGATTCACCTTCTCAGTTTCCGGGCCAGAAAACAGTGTTGAAGACTTTTGATGAACCTACAAAATGTAAAGGAATGCAGTCAATTACCAACATACTTACTCCGTCCAAGAAATCTATCAATATACAGTGCTCTTTCCGAGTAAGGCCGCATCGGTGGAGTAGGGGAGTAACTGCTGCGGTCGAGCTATGCCCCCACTCTAGTTTCGCGTTTCCGTCCTTGAGTTTAGTGTCACTCCTTCTGAGTAGTGCCACAAAAAACAACGGAAAACTGTTGTGTCAAAAGTTCTTTTCTCTCGGTTTCTCTTGTAAAAAATCGAGGTAAGTTTTTTACGGAATTTCATATAATTCATGAAATCTTTCAATGAATTATGTTTTTATCCCCAAGAACACTAAAACTGCTTTCTATTCCAATATTGTTGTACGCTTTAATGTACAGCTAGAATTCCCCCTTGTTTTTTTCATAAACAACACAGAAAACTTGTTTAATTTTAATTAAAACAATTTTAAGAATAAGTAATTGGTACGTAGGTTTATCTATATTTATAAGTGGAATTATTCACGTGAATTTGATGCTCGCGACAGAGCAGCGAAGTCTGTGTTTCGAGCGGTATTACTCAGAAGAAGTGATTCCATATCTCATGCGGAACGGGACGGTGTGCTGGAGGGGTAAGCATTCGAGCGAGATGAGGGGCATGGAACTACTTCGATTGGTATTACTCAGAAAGGGCACTGTATGTGGCATCAGAACACACGACATGTGAGGTGGAATAGTTCGAACGTCCTACCATAGAATCCTATGAGTACTGCTATATACAGATCTTCTACAAGTAGCAGCCATATTGGAACAGGATTTCATTAACAAGCGGATGGATTTCCTCGCTTTTGAACAAAACTGCTGTTGAAATCGTATGCCCATATTCACCGTGCACGGAAATCCAACTGCTTGAAGCCGGGTTGATTCAAATCGCTCCTGCACAGAAAAAAGAGTTAATTTTCGAACGAAGAAACGGAGTAAAAATGTACGGAAACCAAATTGAACGATAATTTGTTCATATTGAGAAATACGAATATTGGAAGAAATTCAATTGTTTCTCAGTTTTGACATTGATCAAGAGAGTGAATATAACTAATGTTCAAAATGAGTTTGTAAAAAAAATGAGTAAAACAAAATTGAATTGAATCTTCGATGGTGATGTTTGAGCTTAAGGGAGCGTCCATAAACTACGTAGCCTGTCCTTCTTTTGTTTGTATAAAGACGAAAAGAAAATTGCCGTTAAGTGATAAAGGACACAACGTTATAAACAAAAGAAAAACAGGCTACGCAGTTTATGGACGACCCCTAACGTACATCTCGATCTTTCAGAACTCTCTATGATTTTACTCCAGGATGAATGCCAACTGCCAGTAGCTGTCAACAATCAAAAGTCACTTACTTAAATTCTCGGAGAAAGTTAAACTTATCGGAAAACGAGGAAGGTCTAGATCAGGCGAAAAAACAGTTGTATGAATTATATCTACAGCTTGAACTAAAAAACAAAGAAGACTATATTATTCACAAAACTATGCGGACGTAGGCACAGATGGATTCTGTGTATTCTGCAGACAAAAACGGCAAACAAACAGCTGTTCCAGTAAGGAACCTGAACAATACCATCAGTCAAAAAAACCTGTGTAAACTGCAAGACAGGAAAAGAAATAATAATTATCTTTCACGCCTACGCACACTAATTAAATATAGGTGAATCTTATACAACTTTTCCCCCTCTTTCAACTAATCACTGGAAGTCAGAGTTTTTATATTTCGATTATATCTATTCGTCCAATTAAAAAAAAGCACATTTTTTAAACTTACGAAGTCTGACAAAAGTCTGTCGTTACTACTTACATAGGTGGAGATTAATTATCTTCCAGAAGGATCATTAAATTGTACACCTACACAGGCACACTCACAGCCAAACCATGCACAGTTCACACTCTCGTATGCATTCTGTTTGAATGTTTGGTAAAAAATATTTGTATCTTTTCACTTAAATTTCCTCAATTAATTTCAACCGAAAACACTTAAATCAATTTTGAAATTAAACGCTTTGAATTAATAAGATAGAACATCGACCCAAGAAATATTAATACTTTGCAAAAGGTATTATTATTTAACTTTCGGAAGTTTAAAATTTGGAGAATCCTCACATTTGTTTAATTAATCAAGTTTTGGGTGTAACAGTGCAACATTTGATAATATGCATATGTGCATCCATTATAAACAATTTTTTATAAAGTACGTTTGCCTTGCTGAGAAGCGGAAGCAAGTATAGTCATGACACTCTCCAAAGCTGGGTAATTGGTTTTTCCCATACTTTTTTCAATATATTGTTGTCTGCATTTTTGTAATGAAATATACCGTGCCTCAATAAATAACGTCTGTGTTCGCAACTGCCTGCCACATATCTCCAGTAAAAGGCTTTAGGAAATTAATTCTTACATCATTCATTTTCGGATGACGAAAAATTATTGCAGCCCAAAGATTCGAACGTGATAGGAGATATCAGATTTTATCATTTGATTCAAAGACAATATGGCGATAGCAGCTTTATTTATATTTCTAGTTTCACCTGGCGAAGTAAGATTGAGCAGTATCGTCACAAACATCAATTATTCCTGATTTGAACTAGAAAGGAGAAGCCCCGATATCGACAATTCCTTTGATCATATCACAGATTATGCCATTACACATACCATGTATTAGGTATCCCCATGAAGTAGCACATGTAAGATGTGTATTCTGAAAAATAAATTAGATTATCATTATTTGCGTGCAATGATTACAATTCTCAGACTGAAATAAGTTTAGGCTTTTTCTAAGTTTTGTATTCACCCCATAAAGTGACTGCTGCAGAACGTAGAAAATCATTTTCAGCCTTGAGAAAAGTCGAAGTCTTATTTCAATTCCTAATTTCCCATTTTCTTGGGAGATTCCTCAAATTAATGATTTTGGTTTGTAGATTCAAGATTAAAAATAACATACTCTATTTTATAGTTTTATTTTTTCAATATCAGTGCTTACAATATATGATAAATGATGGAAATATGGACTGCTCAGATTGTAGCTTCAGATGTTCAGAATTAAAATCAAAAATAAAATTTACTGTATTACATTGTTAAAGTTTCAGAAAAAGGAAGTCATGCAAAGCTTGAAAAACATGTGCCCAAAAATAAAAGAAACACACTATTGACTTTCTTTGATGAGAAAACAATTTTTTGTGGTGTCAAAAGCTTTCCAAAATCGCGACATTGTTCAAAAATTCTAAATTCACAGAAAAAACTTTTTTCTGCACAATCAACATAATAGCATTTTTTTTTAATTCAAGCTAAAGAAATTTCAGGATGAACATATTAAAATTTGTGCTAAAAAGGGTGAATTTAACAAAATCCAAATAATCAATCCGAAAAGAGAGAAAGCCACCTCAATTAATGGATTCGTAGACATAGGCATTGAAGCCCATATCGTATCCTTTCTTCATTCAAATCGCCTTAGCCATTTTTTGGAGAAAACATTATTTTTCGATTTTTCTTTCTATCTTCATAACTCAAACTTGAAAAACATTTAATTCAAGAACATTTATAACTATTTTACATAGAGTTAAAAGAGACTTATTGCCGCCGAGCAAACGATTTGATAAATGAAAAGCTACTGCAGTTATAGTATACCAGGACACATCTAACTATCCACTAATAAAT
>JAABKJ010008467.1:0-11442 GCA_011634705.1 Andricus grossulariae | reverse complement strand
AGTGTGCAAAGGAGAAAAACTAGAACGTGTATTTTGGATTTTTCAAAAGATGACAAATACAGGGAGTTAACCTTTTTATGAAAAATAAAAGAGGATTAGATATTTTTCAGTTTGTTAAATTGATTGTTTCTTGTGAGGAAAATGGATTTTATTGAAATAGACAGAAATTGGGGTAATAAGATTGATGTGATGGGAAGACCTGTGCAAAATATCAAAGTAATTTACGTAATTAGGAAAAAATCAAGATCAGCAATTTTACAACAAGACTTTCTGATCAAATACAAAATTCATGGAGTTTTTCCTAAGAAAAGTTTGACATCAATAAAAAGGTTATTTTTGATTGCAAAAACAAAAGTAATAAAGAAAAATTTGATAAAAATACTGCGAAATTCAAAAAATCCCTTTTGAATTTGACTATTAAGGAATTAAATTTAAAGATACATTCTTTGAATGTTAAGGTAAGACAAATTATAGAAAAAACTGATCAACAAGTTCCCTCTTTTCTTATCAAAGAATGTTTTGGAAGGGAAACAAGACTCAATAAAAATGCCCTTAAAGATAATATAAAACATGATCGAAAATTTTTAAACATTCTTAAACAGCAAGAAGATGTACAAAAATCATATTTAAACATTCAATCAGTTCTTGTTCAAGACCAATCAGACCCTTGATTTTTGAATATTTCTAATGTAATTATTCCACACAGAGTTATTGACATCATGAGATAAGGTGATGGTTTTAGCAACAAAATTGGGGAAAAACTGCATCCAATCACTCGAAATCATTCAAGACATTGAATCAAATATTTAAAAAATACCTGAGAATAAAATTGACGAGTTTAGATCACATTTTATTAGTTTATCTAATGATTTTTTAAATAATGATAATCCAAAAACTTTTTTAGAAAAGGAATCAAATGAGGGTTTAATTGAAACAAAAATTTTCTTAAAAAATCATTCGGACTTATTGAGCACAAAATCAGATAAAGGAAGTATTACAGTAGCGATTCATAAGGATGTTTATATTCAAAAAATGTTGCATATCTTTAATGATGAAGATAGTTCTCAATTGATTCCTAATAATCCCTCTGGACCTCTGGACCATCAATTGCTCAGTTTATGTTGCTGCAAGAGCTTTGGCTGATTCAAATCGAAGGCTAAAACCGACGATGGATCAAAAGACCAAAAGATGCTTGCATCAACTGAACATGAACATCGGATGGGCAAGACAGAATGCGTTCAGTGTTCAATGTGTGATTTACTACATAACATCTCGTAAACTATTCACGGAAAGGGTTCGAAAGTTCGCCCAAGAACTAAGGATCTTGAATCACACACTGAACAAGTCAAAACTGCTGACAATCGAGCAGCATATTGTTGACAAAAGACGGCTGTCATCTGACGCAAGGAGGAGAATACAGAAGAGGAAGAAATGGATCAGGGAGAATCAAAAGTTTCTCGCTGACCCATCTCGCCTCTTCAATGATCATCCTGTTTCAGTCAAAATTCCACCCAAGCCCAACGAGGTAGATACTTTTTGGAGAGAGGTATAGAAGATCCCGAAAACTCTGAAATTGAAAGAAGATATTGACAATATCATCCGCTTCAAGGCATTTTTCGACTTAAATTGGCGAATCAAAGGCAACCAGTAACGCTGGGAGTTTATTTTGTTGTCTGAGTGCTTTTACTAAACGCTTAGCGTTGAAGGTAGGATGGAACCGTTGGCATGAAAGAAGAATTCTGCAAACGGTACTTTAGAGTGCTCGAAACAAACTGGTTGATCAGTGCCCAATTGTAACGCTGGGTATCGATTCTTTTGTCTGGCCATTCAACTTAAGCGCTTTGCGACGAACTTGAGATGCAATCTTTCAAAAGAAAGTAGTGTTTGTCATGCGTTTGTGAATTAGCTATTTTTATTATCAATTCAGAAAACCAGACGCCTCTTGATAATAAAAATCGAATTTCGCGTTTCAAGCTCGATAACATGCAATTATATGAACGCTTTGGGCATTGCCTAAATGCTTAGCGCGTCACCCCAACGCTTAGAGCTTATCACTTCCAACGCAATTACATCCCATTGTTCATCCGTGCAATTCTTTTTCTACATAAACTTGCACGAGAGCAATGCAAAGGGTGAAAAAAAAAGTATGTGATATATTCCACTCCACAGGTGAAAATATATACCAAAAGCTGACTTTTAAATCATCGTAGCGCAAAAAATGGTCATAATTTGAGTTTTTGCCATAGAGAGTTTTTGATCAGAAGAGCATAAGCTATAAAATACCAAAAACTTTGATAATTACTGACTCAATATATAATTTTTTTCAAACATTAGAGAACGAAAGAAAGCCAACTTTTAAAATATTTGGGGTTTTGCGAGATCCTCGGATCAATAAAATGTATAAAAATTAAGCCTTTGCTGAGGCAATTATTATTTTTACAAAAATTATTCGCAATCGAAATAGTTCGAAAATTAATTTTTTACTCACAATTCTGACATCACAGAAACATTCTCAGGAGCTATCAACTATTTGAAGACCCACGACTTGATGATGGTGAACCTAAATTTTGCGAAATACGTCACGAAATAGAGAAAAGTAGGTACAAATTTGAGATGTCCTGTGCATGTGAAGACCATAAGACTGTAGTTGTGGGAGCCTTTTGCTACTGCGCTTGCGTTCGGGCCGCGCACTGGTTGGCCGTAGTTGGCACGCAATTTGAAATTGGAGACTTTGAGAATACATAAAAATATTGAAAACCTTATAAAAAATTATTTTGAATCACGTTTTCAACGAATTTCTTCTGAAATTAAATTTGTTGTGAAATATAAGTTATTCTTCGGGAGGCAAAGAAAATAAACTGTTAATATGTGCGTTATACATTTTTTTCTTGTCTAAAATCAAAAGTTGTACATTTTATATACATTCTTGTGCATTTTTTAATTACGCCCTTCCTTATCGACCGCGAATCCAGGCTTCAAGTCTCAGCGGCAGTTTTGAATTGAGAAATAAAAATAAAAAATGTGAATAAAAGTGACTACAAAATATTCAAATAGTTTTTGCAGACAGCATCTGCAAATGCACCAATTTTATGGATAATCCAATTTATGATTGTATGTAAATTTATCCACTTTGAAATTATAATTTGAAAATATTAAAATTATAATTTTGAAATTATAAATTTATCAAGGCATCCAGCAATAAATTCAAAAACCATCTATTTCGAATTCTGAAATTTCCAAATGAGACCTTCTGCAAATTTATTAATAAATTCCAAGTTCACCAAGTCGCCCAACTATAAATTACGATATCACATAATTTTCCACATTAATAATTCCAACATGAAAAAACTGGCAAGTGTCCACTTTTCTTTATAAATAAAAAAAATGTATCAAGCCACCCAGGAAAAATTTTCAAAACCATCAATATTGAATTCTGAAATTTCTAAATGAGGTCCTCTGCAAATTTATTCATAAATTCCAAGTTTATCAAGACGCCCAACTATAAATTACGATATTACAAAATTTTCCACATTGATAATTCCAACATAAAAAAACTGGCAAGTGTTAACTTTTCTTTATAATTTAACAAATTTATCAAGTCACCCAGCAATTAATTTCAAAACCACCAATTTCTAATTCTGAAATTTCTAAATGAGGCCCTCTGCAAATTTATTTATAAATTCCAAGTTTATCAAGTCGCCTAACTATAAATTATGATATTACAAAATTTTCCACATTGATAATTCCAACATGAAAAATCTGGCAAGTGTCCACTTTTGTTTATAAATAAAAAAATGTATCAACTCACCCAGCAATAAATTCCAAAAATTATCCAAAATTTATAAATAAATTTGCAGAGGGCCCCATTTGGAAATTTCAGAATTCGAAATTTATGGTTTTGAAATATATTGCTGGGTGAGTTGATAAGTTTTTTTATTTATAAGAAAAAGTGGACACTTGCCAGTTTTTTCATTTTGGAATTATCAATGTGGAAAATTTTGTAATATCGTAATTTATAGTTGGGCGACTTCATAAACTTGGAATTTATACATAAATTTGCAGAGGTCCTAATTTGAAAATTTCGAAACTCGAAATTGATGGTTTTGAAATTTATTGCAGGGTGAGTTGATGCATTTTTTGTTTGTAAAGAAAAGTGGACTCTTGCCAGTTTTTTAATGTTGGAATTATCAATGTGGAAAATTGTGTAATATCGTAATTTATAGTTGGGCGAGTTGGTGAACTTGGAATTTATAATTAAATTTGCAGAGGTCCTAATTTGAAAATTTCAGAATTCGAAATTGATGGTTATGAAATTTATTGCTGGGTGAGTTGATACATTTTTTTATTTGTAAAGAAAAGTGGACACTTGCCAGAATTTTCATGTTGGAATTATCAATGCGGAAAATTTTGTAATGTCGTAATTTATAGTTAGGCGACTTGATATACTTGGAATTTATAAATAAATTTGCAGAGGGCTTCATTTGGAAATTTCAGAATTTGGTATTAATGGTTTTGAAATTTATTGCTGGGTGAGTTGATACATTTTTTTATTTATAAAGAAAAGTGGACACTTGCCAGTTTTTTCATTTTGGAATTATCATTGTGGAAAATTGTGTGATATCGTAATTTATAGTTGGGTGACTTGGTAAACTTGGAATTTATGAATAAATTTGCGGAGGTCCGAATTTGAAAATTTCAGAATTCGAAATTGGTGGTTTTGAAATTTATTGCTGGGTGACTTAATACATTTTTTTTTATTTATAAAGAAAAGTTGACACTTGCCAGTTTTGTAATGTTGGAATTATGAAGGTGGAAAATTTTGTAATATCGAAATTTATAGTTTGGCGACTTGATGAACTTGGAATTTATGAATAAATTTGCAGAGGGCCTCATTTGGAAATTTCAGAATTCGAAATAGATGGTTTTTGAATTTATTGCTTTATGCCTTGATAAATTTATAATTTCAAAATTATTATTTTAATATTTTCAAATTATAATTTCAAACTGGATAAATTTACAAATTTACATACAATCATAAATTGGATCATCCATAAAATTGGTGCATTTGCAGATGCTGCCTGCAAAAACTATTTGAATATTTTGTAGACACTTTTATTCACCTCTTTTATTTTTATTTCTCAATTCAAAACTGCCGCTGAGACTCGAAGCCTGGATTCGCAGTCGATAAGGAAGGGCGTCCCGATTTCGCGAGTGGCAATGTGTGTTTCGTCAAAAGATGTCCGAAACCTTTAAATGTCCGCTTAGTATCATGGCGGCACGTAAGCTTCCGCTCTTAAATGCAAAGGTCTATAAAGGCTATAATATATTGTGCGCGGCTTAACAAGAATGGGTAAAACAATTTCATTTAATCTTCGCCATCTAATGGATTTGATCAAAAACTAGTGATACGTCGATAAAATTGTTAACGTTGGTAAGTTATCCGATCGAAGCAGGCGTCAGAGGACGTTTTTCTTTTCTGCTTGCAAAAAAGTGACGTTTTGGAGTTCAGGACTCTTAATGAAGTAAATATTGTTCTGCAATTTAATCCTGTTTGATCGCGATTGTATCTTCCAGAATTTTTCTAATGGCTGGTATGGCTTCATTATACGTTTTTCTTTCTAGTGCGTTTCAAACGCCAATGCCGTGACCCTTTCGGAGTGCAACTCCCATCCTTGTTACAAACAAAGATTTCACGTTGATGGAGTGGATGTAGTGACGAAAAGCACGAATTCAATATGTTCTGGACGACTACATACGTGTCATCGCCTCAGGTCGAGGCTCTTCTGAGCAAACAGGCAAGATTATCCTTTTTTACGCTGTTAACCAAATTCTGCTCAATTAAAAAATGCAAACAGTCATTATATAGCTCATGTGAGTTCCTGTGCTTAAAGTTATTTGCGGTCTTTGCTTTTGTGCCACACGAAAGACACGGTTCAGAGCACCAAGCCTGATTTGAGATTTTGTAATGATAATTTAATCTCCGGGCCTATAATTTGTTAATTGACAAATTTTGGCTTCCTGTGATGACTAGATATTTTTAATTGCTAAGGCAAAAATTGGTCTCATTTTCGCAGTCTCGATTTCAGATCAATGGTGCTTTTTACAGAAATCTCATTGATGGTGCATAGAAAATAAAATGTTTTGAAAATTTGTAATGCAATTAGATAAGTAGTGCCTTAATTTTAAGTTCTTATATGTTATAGTTTGCTTGATTAATGATTCAAGTTTCGTGAAACTTGGAGGTTAGAACTTAATTGCTATCGCTTTATAAGAAATTTATTCTATTTTGTAATACTTATTTACGAATTGTATGTATTTCATATTGAAATTTTAACAGGTTTCTGATCAAATTGAAGTGTTTACATCGGCTTATTAGTTTTTTATAATACATTTTTTTATAATTTGCCTGCTATTATACACTCATTGCTAAAATTTGAAATAAGATTAATAATAGCAATTACAATGTTCATTTCTACAAATACTCATTGAAGCGTTGATAAAATTAATTTAATGTTAGTGGAAATCATTTTTTATTGTAAATATTTTAAAAAGATAAATATTTTATTTCAGGATTTTAGCCTATATGAATTAATGGACATAGATGACATCATACAAGAATGCAAGAGTCAAAACAAAAAGCTAATTGAATTGTAAGTAATGTTTTTTTAAAATTATTTTTATCTTTCTTAAGGGGTAAATAATCAAATTTAGATGTACTTCCAATTCCACCATTTGCAAGTTCAATTGGTGCCTAATTTAAAATTGTAAACATTCAAAATTGAAATATTTTGAAAATTTAAGCATTTTACATTATAAATATTCCAAATTCCATTATGGAAGAATTTTTTATTTAAATTGATTGCAAAGTGAAATGTTGTAAAGTATTGTACTATTAATTTGAAATTTCATTGTTTTAAATTAGTTGTTTACAAAATTAAACAGGTACTCATTGAAAGCTTTCGAAATTGAATAATTTGAATGGGAATTCGTTCAAATGGTACTTTTTTAAATTGAAATCATTGGGAAATTCATCACTTTGAAATTGTAACTGCTATAAGTTGGATAGTTTCAAATTAATTGTTTTGAATTGTACAATGTCATAAAAAATAAATAATTTTAATTGAAGCCTTTAAAACTTCATAGTTTGAAATTCAGAAATACAGTTAAAATGTTGTACTTTTCAGCTGCTAAAACTGAAAAATTTGGAATTTGAAGCTTTAAGATATGAACAGTTTCTCGTTTGAAATATTGAAAATTAAACATTTTATAACTGGTGGCATTACAAAAATATAATCTTTAAAATTTGAAATTAGAGAATGAACTCTGCTGTAGCATTCCGAAATTGAAATGCAATCAAATGTTAATTTCAATTGAGATAATAGAACATTCTGAAAATTTAAATAAAATATACAACTCCAAGGAGTTGAAAATGAGGTTATTTTAATTTAAAATTTCGAATTTATTCGAAAGTATTCAAAGATGAATGTCAAAGTGGGAAGGTATTCACTTAAAAATTTGTAAATAATAATTTGAAAGTATCTGACTGCAAGGAGCCATTCACAAAATACGTCATACATTTTTCAGGAACTTTAAACACCCTCCCCCTGCATGGTACTTTTTCCATTGTTCTTAACACGAATAAAGATACTTTCAAATGTTTGCAAATTAATTGCATTAATTTCTTTACTTTTATTGTAGAATTTGAGCAAACTTAAATTCGCTGCCAATCTTACTCACAGATAATTCTTCTTAAATTCTCATAATTTATTTGTAGTATAACCCGGCCGGAAGTTATGCAAGAGTTGGTAACACTAACTACTAAGGAACCTCCAATCGATTTAGAAGAACGTAGACGTTATAAATATCCAAACGTTGCTTGTGAACTCCTTACATGTGATTTGCCATCAGTTAATGAGAAATTAGCAGGTAAGTAATTAAATTCCAAAGAATCCTTTTAAAATAGAAATAAAATTCACTACTTTTAATTCTCTTTGACGGTTATTGATTTCCTTAAATATTATGATTATTTTTTATACCAACTTGTTATTCTTAAAAAACAGAAAGCCTTTAATTCTTGGAAATTAAACTATAATACGGGGTGTAATGAGAATCATTACTAAAGCACTGTATCGTTTTTAAACATGTCAGTTCAATCAAGGAAAATGTAAAATAAAGGTTTCCAATAATTTCGAATCTATTTTTAATTTCAGGCGATGAAGTGCTTTTGTCGAAACTCTATTCCTTCATAGATACGGATGAGCCCCTGAATCCATTACTAGCATCGTTCTTTAGCAGAACAATCGGTGTTTTAGTAGCCCGAGCGAGCGATCAGGTAAATACAAAAACCTGAACATGTTCATTTTAAATATTAATCAAGGATTAGGGTCATTCATGAACATTTTTTAACCCTTGTATATGAAACCTTACAATTTAAAATCAATTGTGTTGAAAGTATTATTGAGAATACATATTTTCTCTAATTTATATCCACAAAAGAAACAAACAACAAATATATAACCGTTTACAAGACTCTCCTATTATTATATCGTTTACTTTCCACGAGTTGCGTTCAGAAAACCGGCTCATTGCCGCTTTTTAATTAATTATAAATTGTTCAGCGTGAATGATCCTTTTTCATATATTGAAACAGCAATTGATACTTGAAACATGATAAATAATTATTGTCTCTTTCATTTCTCTTTTTCCCGACAACACCCGTGGTCCTCTCCTGAATTTCCATTCGCTCCTCCAGAACTGGTACTCCTATCAGTTCACATGTTTGCAGGTTTTAGAATTCCTAAAAAGTCGCCAGCGATGTGTAGAGTTACTTTTGCACCATCTAGAAACATCGGCAATTATGGATTTAATCTTAAAACTTGTCACGCAGGTAGAAGGAAGTGACATGAGACACAATATATTAAACGTAAGTGTTTTTATTACATTTCCACTCTTTATTGGCGTCCTCATGTAACGTCGTCAAATTTCACGTTAATTTTCAATAACGTTTGTTTGTATGACTTTTAGAAAGACCCTTAGAGACTTTCATACGTTTTCTGATTAAATCTGTTGGTTTTTTGAATATAAATCTCCTATTTATATGATTCTGTTAGGTTAAGTCCATAAGACACAACATTTATTTAAAAGCTTACCACGGTTCCTTTGAAATGAATTCTACTCCGAGGTACGAGCACCAAGAATGGTTTTCTTGATTTTGTATTTGTCATGTCTTACAACTATTTTCCAATAAAAAACAATATCTTCGCCGGAGCCGTTTTTGAAACACATCCATTTTTAGTTTAAAAAAATCGAAATACCCAGTTTGTCTCGATAACGAAGCGAGATATGAAAGAAAGTTAAGAGAGCAATATTGTTAATTGGAAAAAGTTCTACAAAAAGACCCCCATAATTATTTTTAATGTGACTTTGTTTTCATGAAAAGCTTGATTTTTGGATTTCAGTATAAATTTATTTTTTTTATCTCATATTCGCAATATAATTATTTTAGATAGAAAAGCTAGGAATGTTCTCGTATCCACAAACAGGGGAAAACTACGTATTTCGATTTTTGAAATCAAAAATGGATTTTTTCCAAAAAGGCTTTGGCGACGGTTTTTTTTATCAAGCAATAGTTTTAAGACATCCCAGATACAAGATCAAGACAAACATTCTTGATGTTCGAACCTTTCGGTTGAAATAATTTCAACGGAACCGTCTTATATTTTCTACCCAAGGTGGTGACAAATTCTCATATTGTGCAAAGTTTAGCAGAATTAAAACAAGTAAAACTTACATTAAAAATGGTTCAATGTAAAAGTTTTTAACTGTTACATTTTTAAACTGTTCATCTTTAAAGATTTTCAATTAAACAGTTTTCTTTTTTGTTCGAAAATCTTTCAGTTTAAAATTCATATTACTTAATATTACAAGCAACTAACCAATTTGAATGGGAATGCTCCAGGGAATGAAATGAAAAGATATTTTTATTCGGATAAAGTGCATAGTGTCATATTGTCGGAGCCAAAAGCGCACATTTCATACTTTTTCTTTGAACATGAAATATATCCAGTTCCAGTTGTATTCGGGACATGAATATAGGGTCAATATATTCAGTATATGTCCTAGTAGCATCCCTTACTCAAACCTTAAAATAATAATTTTGACTTTAACGTAGAAAAACGCTAATATATCCTAACTAGAACCGGTCATGGGAACGCTCACATCTAATGAAGTTCATTAATTAAACATTTTTGCAGTGGTTAGACAGTCAGCAGCTGGTGCAGCGATTGATCAAACTTCTCTCCCCTGAAGCAGGATCCTCAAAGCACGGAAATTCTTCGCAACTACTCTGTGATATGATTACTGAAGGAAGAGAGTACAAAATTAATTTAACCGAACGACCTGAAGCTGATCCTATTCTCCAGAGATTAGAATCGTAAGTTTTTGTTACTGCGAGTGGAAAACCTTTTGCGATTTTCTTTACCTCTTTGTAATATAAAATTATATTTCATTTGATTTAATTCCTGACAGGATAGAGACAGTGACTCTGATCTTGGAAACGATTTTAACAGGAGAAAAGGTAGAAAGCAGTATCGTTGGTGGAATTCAAGTGCTACTAACTCTTCTAACTCAGAAGAACAAATGGTATGTAATGTAAAGAACTAAAGGTTGGGGTTACATTTCTTTTGCAAATTTGCGAAGTTATTCGTATTTTTAACTATCATTGTATTTTTTATTAAATATTACAATTGTACAAATTTAAACATAGGGCAATTTTGATTTCGACAAGCTAATATTTCACTGATGTTTATTTTGAAAACCAAAGTTGTAGCGGTTCTTTTATGATTTACATTTTTACCAATTTTAATTTAAACTTCATGATATTGTACTATTTAAAAATTATTAATTTTATTAGTATTTGTATAATGCTAAATGGTTTGAGGAGGAACATGCAATGAGTAAAATCCAAGATTTTTTAATTCCCTTGAAATATTTTTAACTTATTTTAATTCCGTATCATTTTACACAATATAAGAAATTTCACCACCTTGTGTAGAAAATATAAGCTTTTAAATAAACATTGTGTCTTATGGGCCAAACCCAGCAGAATCATATAAATCGGACATTTCTATTTTAAAATCCAGGCTATTTAATCAGAAAACGTAAGAAAGTGTTAAAGGGTCTTTCCAAAATTCATACAAATAAAAAAACTAAAATCTCACCAACGGAGAATATATAAAAATTGATTTTGAAGTGATGTAATTGAACTTGTTAACGAAAATTGACGTGCTATTTGGCAACGTTGCATGAGGTCAAATAGCTTTCAACTTCCGTTCAATTGACCAACACTGTAAAAAATAAAAAAATTGTACCAGTTAGAATGGTAAAATTACCAACAAAAAATTGGTGCAATTTTACTACTCTGATTATGGGGTGAATACCACT
>JAABKJ010008466.1:0-11443 GCA_011634705.1 Andricus grossulariae | reverse complement strand
TTATCGTCTTTAAAAGTCATCAGTGATTTTTGGTGTAATGTTTGAAAGTAACATTTCTATAATCCCCGAATTGTTTTCTCAAAACATTCTAAAACTAAATAATTAAAAAAACGGTTTCAAAGCATGCTAAGAGGTCCTCTTTAAAATAGATAAATAATTAATTTTTATGATGAAAAAAGGTATGAAAAAAAAGTTAATACCTGATCCATTTCACTGTGCGACAAGAAGCTGACTGAAACTCGACGTATTCACGCTTGGACATTTTTAGTCATATCTCGGGAACCTGTGAAAATTTTTTGAGTTTTTTTGGCTGAAATTGAAGGTAAGATTTTTAATATTTTGTTGCTATACTTTGAGCGTTTTGTCATAACTTTCCTAGATCATGACACGAATTGAAATTAAGTTACAAAATTCGAGAATTTCTTCGGTTAAAAAAAAACTTCTTACGTGATATTTCATGTTCGGAAAGTCAGAAATATCTCTTCTATAGGCCATTTGACTTGGAATCTCATAAGCTTTCAAACGGTCTTTTAAAAAAGTACCTAGATTCATTTCTGACTGAGTTATCGTATTTCAAAGTCTTCACTGATTTTTGTTATAATGTTTGAAACCAACATTTCTATAATCCCCGAATTGTTTTCTCAAAACATTCTAAAACTAAAAAATTGAAGAAAAAAAATGGTTTTTGAAGCATGCTAAGAGATCCTCTTTAAAATAGACAAAAAATTAATTTTTATAATGAAAAAAGGTATGAAAAAAAAGTTAATACCTGATCCGTTTCACTGTGCGACAGGAAGCTGACTGAAACTCGACGTATACACGCTTGGACATTTTTAGTCACATCTCGGGAACCTCTAAAGATTTTCTAGGATTTTTCGATTGAAATTGAAGTTAAGATTTCAAATATTTTGTCCAGTTAATTTGAGGGTTCTGTCATAACTTTCCTAGGTGACGACACGAATTGAAGATAAGTTACAAAATTCGAAAATTTCTTCAGTTAAAGAAACAATTTCTCAGGTGATATTTCCTCTTTGAAACGTCAGAATTATTTCTTTTATGGGTCATTTTTCGTGGAATTTCATAAGCTTTCAAACAGTTGTTGAAAAAACTTTTTAGCTTTATTTCCGACTGAGTTATCGTCTTTAAAAGTCATCAGTGATTTTTGGTGTAATGTTTGAAAGTAACATTTCTATAATCCCCGAATTGTTTTCTCAAAACATTCTAAAACTAAATAATTAAAAAAACGGTTTCAAAGCATGCTAAGAGGTCCTCTTTAAAATAGATAAATAATTAATTTTTATGATGAAAAAAGGTATGAAAAAAAAGTTAATACCTGATCCATTTCACTGTGCGACAAGAAGCTGACTGAAACTCGACGTATTCACGCTTGGACATTTTTAGTCATATCTCGGGAACCTGTGAAAATTTTTTGAGTTTTTTTGGCTAAAATTGAAGGTAAGATTTCAAATATTTTGTCGCTATACTTTGAGCGTTTTGTCATAACTTTCCTAGATCATGACACAAATTGAAGTTAAGTTACAAAATTCGAGAATTTCTTCAGTTAAAAATAAAAATTTCTCAGGTGATATTTCCTCTTTGAAAAGTCAGAAAAATCTCTTTTACGAGTCATTTGACGTTGAATTTCAAAAGCTTTCAAACAATTATAAAAAAAAATGTGTAGCTTTATTTCCGCCTGAGTTATAGTATTTCAAAGTCATCAGTGATTTTTGGTGTAATGTTCGAAACTAACATTTATATAATCCCCGAATTGTTTTGTCAAAATATTCTAAAAATTCAAAAGTTGAAGAAAAACGGTTTCACAAAGCATCCTAAGAGATCCTCTTCAAAATCAAAAATGAAAATTTCATGAAAAAAAAGTATAAGAAAAAGTTAATGCCAGATCCGTTTCACTATGCGACAGGAAGCTGACTGAAACTCGACGTATACACGCTTGGACATTTTTAGTCATATCTCGAGAATCTGTAAAGATTTTATAGGATTTTTCGATTGAAATTGAAGTTAAGATTTCAAATATTTTGTGCAGTTAATTTGAGGGTTCTGTCATAACTTTCCTAGGTCATGACACGAATTGAAGACAAGTTACAAAATTCGAGAATTTCTTCAGTTAAAAAAAACAATTTCTCAGGTGATATTTTCTCTTTGAAACGGCATGCTAAGAGGTCCTCTTTAAAATAGATGAACAATTAATTCTTATAATGAAAAAAGGTATGAAAAAAAAAAGTTAATACCTGATCCGTTTCACTGTGCGACAAGAAGCTGACTGAATCTCGACGTAAACACGCTTTAGACATTTTTAGTCATATCTCGGGAACCTGTGAAAATTTTTAGAGTTTTTTTTGGCTAAAATTGAAGGTAAGATTACAATTATTTTGTCGCTCTAATTTGAGCGTTTTGTTATAACTTTCCTAGATCATGACACGAATTGAAGTTAAGTTACAAAATTCGAAAATTTCTTCAGTTAAAAAAAAACTCCTCACGTGATATTTCCTCTTTGAAAAGTCAGAAATGTCACTTTTATGGATCATTTGACGCGGAATTTTATGAGCTTTCAAACGATTATCAAAAAAAATGTTTAGCTTCATTTCCGACTGAGTTATAGTATTTCAAAGTCGTCAGTGATTTTTGGTATAATGTTTGAAACCAAAATTTCTATCATCTCTGAATTGTTTTCTCAAAATATTCTCAGAATTTGAAAGTTAGAGAAGAACGGTTTTACAAAGCATGTCAAGAGATCCTCCTCAAGATAGAAAAAAAAATAATTTTCATGATAAAAAAGGTATAAAAGAGAGTTAATACCAGATCCGTTTCACTGTGCGACAGGAAGCTGACTGGAACTCGACGTATTCAGGCTTGGACATTTTTAGTCATATCTCGGGAAGCTCTGAAGATTTTTTAAGTTTTTTTGATTGAAATTAGAGGTAAGATTTCAAATATTTTGTTCTGTTAATTTCAGCATTTTGTTCCAACTTTCCTAGATCATGACACGAATTGAAGATAAGTTACAAAATTTAAGAATTTCTTTAGTTAAAAAAAAACTTCTCACGTGATATTTCCTCTTGGAAAAATCAGAAAAATCTCTTTTACGGGTCATTTGACGTTGAATTTCATAAGCTTTCAAACGATTTAAAAAAAAATGTCGAGCTGTATTTCTGACTGAGTTATCGTCTTTCAAAGTCATCAGTGATTTTTGGTATAATGTTTGAAACAAAAATTTCTATCCTCTCTTAATTGTTTTCTCGAAATATTCTAAACATTTAAAAGTTAGAAAAGAACAAGTTTCCAAACCATGCTAAGAGATGCTATTCAAAATAGAAATAAAATTGATTTCTATAATGAAAAAAGGTATAAAAAAGTCAATACCAGATCCGTTTCACTGTGCGACAGGAAGCTGACTGAATTTCGACGTAAACAATATTCTAAAAATTTCAAAGTTAGAGAAGAACGGTTTTAAAACGCATGCTAAAAGATCCTCTTAAAAATAAAAAATTATAATTTTCATAATTTTCAAATAAAGAATGGTTTATCTTTCGCAAAGCACCTCATATCAAAATGGCTCACCCATTTTTAAACAGTCGTAATTTTCATCAGACCACTGGCATAAAAATGGACAGTTTAGTCGTAAAATAACATTCCCCTTTGCCAAAACTCTTTCTCCCTATTCCATCTCATTTTTTTCTTGATTTCACCCCGATCATATGGAGGAGGAGGCAGTCACATTCTAGGGTCGATGGATGGAAAAAGCCAAAAAAGAAATAAAAATAACACTCAAGTAGTCGAATAAGGGGTGCAAAGAGCATTCTCTGAAATTTCTCTTTTTCTTTCCACGTTTTTCTTGGATTCACCTCTATCTCGGAGAACATAAGTATCGAGCGACCTATAGCTTCAAGAGTTCTTAAGTAACTGGCTACAATGTATATTATGAAACTTAGCTATTTCAGTTCCTTAATTATAAAGAAGATTTTTTTAATTAGCTTTAGGGTCTAGAATTTTTATTAATTTTTTCTTTCATTCTAGCAACTTTTTAAATAATACAAAACGTAACACGTTTCGTTCGAGATGACTCACTGGACTCTTCAGTAAGGCAATGCGAGTCAGCTCTGCCTTAGACGATTTCGAATTTAATTAATTTAATTAAAATGAAACCTAATTAGATTGAAATTGATTAAATTTACAAAATTTAAAAATTAATTGAAAATATATAGTATAATAGATTTTGCATCAACTGAATTTTAGATCGTCTGTAGCAGGGTTATTTGTTTGAGTAAATTGTTTATAAAAATTATGTGAAATTTTGAATGCAATTTTTAAATTGTTTAAATCAATCTCCAATAATTCTGATCAACAACAAGTTTATTTAAGTCATATGTAAAGGTATAAAAAAATAATAACAAAAGAAAGTAAATACTAGATCCATCCCACCGTGCGACAGGAAGCTGACTGAAACTCGACGTATTAAAACCATTCGGAGAAGGGTTTTTTTTTTTTAAATATATGAGCAAAATACAATCTTCAAATTTTATTTAATACACAGCCAGTCCAGGACCCTAATGCCAATTTAAAAAAATTTTCTTTACAATTATCAAACTTGGGTTAAATGAAAAACCGATACTTTTCCAAACATGTCATTTGCGTATATTATGAAGTTTCGCTGTTTCAATTTCCCTTTTCAGATACAAAAAGATTTTTGAAAATTCCAGATATTTCGAAAAAGAGTCTAGAAAATTATAAAGAACATTTTTTACTTTACAGGATTTTACCAAATTTTAGGAAAAAAGCGAGTTAGTTTGAAAAATATTTAGGACTTTTAGAATATTGAGAGAAATTTTAAAATATTTTATAAACTTCCTGAAAAAATTTCAAGCTTAAAAATATTTTTTATCTCTCAAACTTATAAAATTCCTAACTATCTTTTAAACTGATTCAAATTTATCCTAGAAGTTTGAAAAATCTTTCAAAATTGAAAAAATTAAATTAAAATCTTTTGGATTTAGTGAATTACTGAAAAATAATATTTCCAAAAATGAAAATATTTTTCATTTTCCGAAACCTCAAATTGCCGACGTTCAAAAATATCCGGCATTGTAAGATTGCCAACATAGGAAAATTCCATAATTATAACATTCCCGAATCTAAATAATTAAAAAATTGTTAAATGAAATAAAATACTTTTTTTTGATCATCTTATTTTTATTTTATTCGTTATTTATTATTTGGGCAATTTTTTAAATGTTTACATTCAGAAAATTTCAAATTCGGTAATATTATAAACTTTCAGAAGTTTTATTATTGCGCAAGTCTAATTTGGACATTTTTAAATTGCTGGAAATTTTATAATTTAATGTTTAAAACATTTTTCATTTTTGAGTAATTTTACAGTCCCAAAAATTTTATTTTTTGGGATACTTCATTCCTCATTTTTACAAATCTTTTTAAATGTTTTTCCATCTCTTGTAATTCACTTTAAAAATGCATTTTTCAGAAAAACTTTCATTTTAAACATCCACAGCAATTTAAACAAAAAATTATCTTGAAGCCTTTTAAAATCCCTAAAAATATTAACATTTTTATTTCGACATCTTCAAAAATCTGCATTTTGTTTTTCACTTTTTCAATCATTTGCAAATTTCAAGTTATTTTTTTAATAAATTTTTCGAACAAAAAAAAATTTAATTTTGTATTTAATTTTGCTTTATTGAGAAATTATATTGTCACTATAGAAAAAAACTTTATTAATTTGCAGACGTGAATTAGCTAAAAAGAAATGTTTCTATGGATAAAAAATACGCATTCCCTGCAGCGATTAAAATAAATTTTTGACAGGAGTTTGAAACTTTTTGTTTAAAATATTTGCAAATAAAAATGAATGAAAATTTAAAAATTTCAATTTAAATAGGTCAAAGTTACAAAGCCCTCTAGATTAAACACGTTTAAATAAAAATAAAAAATTCAACATGTTCTGGTCTCAAAGGTTTTAGTGAACAAATGGATCGACACAAATGACAATACAATAATAATTGAATAATAATATTAATATTATTATTAGTTTGAAGGTAGAGGCAGCTTAGAAAATCTGATAAGTTCTACCCATAGTACGGCGGCCCCCATCCGAGTCGAAGCGATTCAAACATTGCTTAACTTCAACGATCGAATGATAAGGCTTAAACAATTCCATGCATCCAATTTCGATAATTTAAATTTATCCCACGTTCATATTTATATATTCGAAGTAGAAACTTCCCGAAATTACAAAATTTCCAAAATATAAAATTTCCGAATTTGAGAAATTCCTGACGGAAAATTGCCCAACTATAAAATATCTAAAACTGTGAAAATTCCGAATTTAAACAATTTGGAAAAATTTTGTTCCATAAATATTATTTATTAATTGAAAAAAATTAATGTCCTGATCGACGAAAGAATTTTTTCAATGCTTAATGTGTTTTAAAATTATTTTTGAGATTGAACGTAATAAGAATTTCAAAAAAATACATTGAACATTAAAAAACATTTTTCTTTGACCAAAATATTTCATTATTTTTTTTTTTTAATAATTATAATTCAGCAATTTTCTGCCGGGAATTTTCAAATTGAATAATATTATAAACTGTTCGGGAATTTTATTATTTGAGAATTTTCCGATTCGCGATTTTTATATTTTACCAATTTTATAATTTCGCGAACAATTTCAAATTTTCTTTTTAGGTGATTTTATTTCTCGGGATTTTTCACTAGTCTCAAATATTTGGGACGAGTGAAAAATCCCGAAAAATAAATATCCCGACAGTATAAAATTACCGAAAAAGAAAATATTCGAAACAGAAAATTCCCAAAATTATAAAATTGCCGGAATGGAAAAGTCCCGAAAAATAAAATTTACGAAATGGTGAAATTCCCGAATTAGAAAATTTCAGCATAATAAAATTACAGAAATGATCATATTGGCGAAATATAAAAATCCCGAATTATAAAATTCCCGAATTTGAACGATTAAAAAAATTGTTCTCAATAAATATGATTTATTATTGATTAAAATTGCAATAATCAAATATTTTTATCGAAGAAATTTTTGTTTTAATGTTCAAAGTTTTTTGAAATTATTGTTTGAATTTAATATGACAATTATTGAAAAAATATATATTTCTGAATGACAACTTTAAAAAAAAAAAATTTTAATTAATTTATCAGGTTCAGAGAAAATTTAGGGAAATTTTTTTCCCCTTGAGGCGCACGTGTTTTTCAATTTATTTTTTCACGCAATTTTTATAGAATTAATTTAATTTCAAATATAAGCAATAATCTTAAAAGAAATAATAACATTTTTAAAAAAATGTTTTGAAAATACTTTATTATTGTATTTTTAATAAATGAACATTTAGTGAAAAAAGGAACATTTTTTCAATTATTTAAATCGGGAATTTTATTATTTAGGAATTTTCAAATTCGATAATATAATAAACTGTCGGGAATTTTATTATTCAGGAATTTCCCAATTAGGTAATATTATAAATTGTTCGGGAATTTTATTATTTGAGGAATTTTCCAATACAATTTTTATATTTCGTTAATTTTATAATTCCGGGAATTTGAGTATTGAGAAATTTTCCAATTCGGCAATTTTATCATTCGGGAATTTTATTTTTCGGGATTTTTCGATCATACCAAATTATAAAATATCCGATACTGCAAAATTCCCGACTGTAGAAATTCCCGAATGTACAGTAAGACTCACAGTTTTTTAATGAATCATATTTATTAAAAATACAACAATTAAATATTTTATATAAACAAAAGTTTTTTTGGTTTTTCAATGTATTTGTAACTAATTATTGTTTTAGTTAAAAAAAAATAAAAATAAAACGAAATATTTCTCAATGAAAAAGAACAATATAAGAAAAAGATTTCTATTACAAGAATAATTTTTTTTCAAATTACTATGCATATTTAAAAAGAACTTGTATTAGGAAATTTTTTGTTTTTCAATTATCGTTTTTTTAAATTCAAACAATAATTATAAGATATACATTGGACGTTGAGAAGAAATTTCTTTCATCAAAATATTTCGTTATTGTATTTTTAATAAATAAATAAATAAAATTGATCATAACGCAATTTTTACAGTTGCTTAAATTCGGGAATTTTCCAGTGTCGAATATTTTATAATTCGGCAATTTTCTGTCGAAAATGTTATTATTCGGAAATTCTTTAATTCGGTAATATTATAAACTATTTGGAAATTTATTATTCCGGAATCTTCTCAATATGGATTTTTATATTTCGGTAATTTTGTAATTGTAGGAATTTTCTATTTCGAATATTTTATTTTTCGAGAATTTTACAGTTTGAATATCAAATTGTAAATGTTAATATTTTATATTTACCAACATAATTGATGTTTAAAAAAAATTGAATTCATAATTGCATAAATTTATATTTTTAAATCAACATATCCAGTTTTAGCTATATTTAAATATCACTAGTAATATCAAATTATAATGATGCACTATATAATAATTCGAAATTATTAATTGTTGAACAATGATATTTTACTATTTGTAATAATTACAATTGTACAATTTTATTAAACTCATATATTTTGTAAATAGCCATCTTCTTTTCATATCTAAGGGTGAATAAAATATAAATAATAACCACCAATAATAAAAAAATTGTTAAATTAAAAATTGTTACATTTATAGAATTTTGGGTATAAAAGGTCTGAAAATAAAGTTGTTTGTGTAGTCTTTAAGTGAATAAAAATAGTTTTCGCACTAATTAAACTTCGTCCAAAAAAGTTAAAAATTTTATAAATGGCGCACATTTTTTTGTGGGGTGGACAGTTGGGAATTGATGATGAATTATTTGATGAAAATTAAATTTACCTGTATTTTACATAATTTTTAATGTTTTTCAATAGGACTTGGCTCAAAAAAATTGTAAAGGATTGCGTAATGATAAAGTGCAAAAAAAATCCAAAGAGAAAATATATATCTTTTTACTGGCAAAGAGATCTAAGAGTAACATTTTGTTCGTATATTTTTTCCGAATCTAGTAAAAAAAAGTATCGTTTGAAAAAATCTTGAAGATTCCAGCGGAAATGATTAAATTTAAATTACAGAGCAAATGCTTTACAGGTCAGGGGTTCTGAATTAGAAGCGAACTTAAATAAAAAATCCAAAGGGAATTGGTTCAAAGAAGTTACAGTTGGATTAATTGAGACTGATATATTTTTTATAATATTTTATTATAGATCTATTTATTATTAAATTAATGTTTTAAAATAATTATATTATGCCCAATATGATAATGTCCCAAAATTTAGGGACAAAACACTTTGAATTTTAAATTTTATTTCTTTTTTCTTATGAATATCTTTTAAAATGATTCGAATTTTTCATAAAACTTTAGATAAATCTGTCAAAATTTTAAAAATTGACATACAATCTTCCAGATTTCTTATTGTTGATATTTTTAGAAATCTTTCGGAATGTTTTGAAATATTCTTTAATTTTAATTGAAGATTTTTTTTCTATTAAAAAATCATCAACATTTTCCCTGGAAATTTAAAACTATGTTATCAACCACGCAACGATTTCTTTAAAATGCCATTTTTTGCCTCAAGAATCATCATTATAGTTGCATATTCACCTCTTCCATTGAAAATTTGACTTTTTTTTAACAATCGTTATTTCTTTGTTGAAAATTCATTTTTTAGCTTAATATTTGACTATTACATTCAAACATTAATCGTTTCACTTGAAAATTCATATATTTGCTTGAAAATTTAATTATTTTGTTGAAAATTCGTTCCTTTTTGGTTGAAAATTTTTGAATTTGATGAGATAATTTTTTTGGAAAATCTTTTGTCTAAGGTCCTTGTTAAGATCTTTACAAAAAAAACACGACTGTCGATTGGTAAGATCGAAAAGTTGGACTGGTACATTTTTCCATTTATTTTTGTTTTTCAAAGAAAATTGGGAAATAATTATTTTTCCGATTTGAAAAAAAATATATATTTTTTAAGAAGTTATGCGTATTTAAATTTTGTGGTTTGTTTTTCAAAAAACCCTAATTTTTTTCTTCGAACCTCTATAACTTTTGACCTATTTGAAAATATCTTGTAATAAAAAATGTCTCTATACAAAATATTTAGGAGAAAAGAAGGTCGGGGTTTCCAGAAAATATTTATGTCCATGTTCTTTAAATTTCAAGAAAAAAATAAAAAAGAATTTCTGGAAAACCCCACTTTTTTATTTTTATGCATATTTTTTTTTAAATTTTTGCTCATAGAAGAAAGCATGATCAGCATCATGCGGGCTAAACCACTTTTGAAGCCGGGAGAATTTTTTTTCCTAAAAATCTAATTTTTTAATTTTTCTCGTGAACGATGAAAGACATCGCAAAAGGAAAAGAAAAGTTTTTCTACGGTCGCAAATTTTTTCAGATTATCTCAGTTGACTCTGAATAAATCACAATTTATTATTGAATTTTTATTCTTTTTCATTATAAGAAAAAAATTTTGCTATTTTTTGCTCTGTGAGATTTTTTTCGCTTACTTAAGTTTGATAATCGAATTGATGATATTTAAAACCTGCAGAAATAATCATTTTCTCAATTTTTTCAAAAAATTGATTCATCACGTTTTCTTTAAGAAATATAATTTCACTTGGAACAGGGGATTTTCGACATGGAACGGGAATTTTTTTAAAGAAATATAATTCGGATTTAGAAGAAAGGAATTTAAAAGAATCCCTGTTCCGAGTCAGAATTATAATAATAATAGAAATTTTCATTTTTTTTAATTTAAGAATTAGATTTTTAACAGAAAATTCAACTATTATAATTTTTGTCGAAAATGGATCTTTTTCGGATGAAAATTCAACAATTTGGTTGGAAATTGATATTTTTCATTTAGAAATTAAAGTAGTTCGCTTTTTTGCAGAAAATTAATCTTTATGGTTGAAAATTCATCTTTTTGGTATAAAATTCAACTATTACAGTTGAAGATTCATCATTTTAGTTGAAAATTCATCAGTTTAGTTAAAAATTAATTCTTTCTACTGAAAATTTGAATGACAATTTTTAGATGAAAATTGATCTTTTCTTGTACAAAATTCAACAATTTGGATGAAAATTTGTCTTTTGTGATTAAAAATTCAAATATTTCGTTGAAAATCTACATATTTTGTTAAAAATCGATTTTTTTTAATAGAAAATTATCTTTTTCTTCGCAAGTTCATCTTCTTGTTTAAAAATTCTCCTTTTCGGTTAAAAATTCAACTATTACAGTTAAATATTGATTATTTTAGTGAATAAATCATATTTAAGGTTGAAAATAAACTCACTCGGTTTAATGTTAAATTCTTTTGTTAACAATTTTTTTTTTTTTGTTGAAGATTCATAATTTTAATTTAAAATTCATTCC
>JAABKJ010008465.1:0-11444 GCA_011634705.1 Andricus grossulariae | reverse complement strand
AGATAACTATAGAGAAAATTGCTTAGCCCGTCATCTCCTCCGCTACCGTGGAGATAGGCGGTAGTCCGTAAGAAAGATTCACATTGTGTTTGACTTGTTCGATGAATATCTCTAATAAAGTCTCTCAATTTTATTTGCTTTAATATAAAAAGTCGTTCAGAATCATTTCGTGTAACCCGTCAAAAATTTCAGGACTACATGGGTTTGGGCTCCCAGTTCGGGAGTAGGATCAATAAACGAACACCACAAAAATAAAAATGTGTATTAGTTTGGTACCTCCGGCGACGAGTAAAATAATCTCACTTCTGGTTCGTAACATGGACTCTGAAATTCGGTGATGGTGCGCAAAATAAGAAATTAACTCCGATGCTCCGAAAAAAATGCACATTAGTATTCACGCGAACAATTTTTTTAACACGGCCCGAAAATTAATATCAATCGAGGAGGAACGCGGCACACATAGAAATTAAATAAACATGACAGCAGAGCCTCGGTAACGTACTATCATGTCTGACTGCCCGCCCTAATGGGACGCCAAGTGACGTTGTTCAATAAAGTGAGCCGGGTTGGGTGTCAACAAATACAACGACAATTAAATGTTAGAGATAAATATAAATTGGTATGCCGGTATAACCCGGCGCAAACCTCCCGGCCAAATCGACGCCACCCCCGCCCTTATGAGGGACGCTGGGAGACGATACCGATGAGGTGCCCCAAGAAATACCGACAAAATCAAAATTCAAATTAAAAATAAATAAATAAATAAATAAATAAAATAAAGACAATATGAATTGGTATGCTGGTACAACCCGGCACAAAACTCCCGGTCAAATCGACGCCACCCCCGCCCTTATGAGGGACGCTGAGAGACGATTCCGGTGAGGTGCCCCAAGAAATACCGACAAAAATCAAAATTAAAAAAAAAATAAAATAAAATAAAGACAATTGAAAATTTTCAAGAGAGAGAAAAGAAAATAGAGGAAAACACAGCAAGTGCGAGTTAACAACCGTATCCTCGTAGTGGTGAACGGCTGCTGAGTTTGCGGCTCTGTGGTGACGATGCTACTCGTTGTCTTCTTGAGAGAGATTCTTCTGTTTTTTCCGTTGAGGGAAAAATATAGGGCCCAGGAAACGGGTAGGCACTTCAAGAAAAACTAAAATCTCGAGTTCGTTTACACAGTAGAGATTCACTCTGATTTATTTTAAGATGACAAATTTTCAAGACCGAGAATACACTTTGGTTGGATGCGTGACTCGATGGTCACGCTTAGTCCCGAACTGACAAAGGCAGGCGAGCGCTTTTTGACCTGTTCATTTCAAAAATCGTTGACTCACTGATTCGATGGTAGGCAGACCGTCGTTTCGATGCCGCACTATTCGCCCGAGAAGAGCTGTCCCAGCCTCGGATTGGCTGGGCCCGTGCGACAAGAGGGGACTCGCGTAGTGGGAGATCCCCCGTTTCCACTACCGCGCCGTTCGCGCATCGTGGTTTGATTTCTATCGTCTTTATATCTTAAATCTTACTGTTTAAATTAGCCTTAAAAATCGAATTTTAGTCAGATTGAAACTTTAAAAATTGAGAAATATTTGTTGTAAGTAAGCGCTTCTATTGGCGTTAAAACTAGAAAAATATGTGGTGAATTGAATTTTTAAATGAGTTTAATAAATTTTGAACGGATATATGTACATAAAAATATTTCTTTTAGTTGACTTATTAAAAATAATTGTGTTCGAGTACTTAATTAATATTGTTCGGCTAAAGCGAGATCCCTATATCATTATTCCAACAATATAAGTAAGATTAGGGAGTTTGAGCATGTGATATATGAAAATTTATCTAATTGAATTTTTAATAATTAGGTTCACGAAAAAGAATATTAATACTACTCAGATTCCTTAAAATACTTTAACATTATTGGTCTTGATTTTTTTTACGGAAGGATTTTGCCTACATATCTACGGATTGAATAAAATCCCAACACTCGATTACTTATAGATCTTCCTTTCCTGATCTATATTTAAAAATAAGCGGGCCCTCTTATTTAAAAAGACAAATAAAGTAAGAAGAATCTATATCGACGAGGTGCGCGAGGTAACTGTCGACAAAAGTGAGTGCGAAGGAGGAGAAATAAAGGCGCAAGAACGAGAAGAGAGTAGAGCGAAAGGCAAATAGAAGAGAGTAGAGGAAAACGGCGTGAAACCCGTACATAGGAATTTGGTTGATGGGAAAGCGCACTTGAGTCAAACCAAGTCGGCAAAATTGAGAGAGCAAGCGGCCGCGGGCGAAGAGAGGCGAGGGGGTATTTGCTTGTGGAAAAGAGGAGAGACAAGCAAAGCGAGTAGAGGAAAAAGGCGGACGTGGAAGCGAGAGAGAGGAGGGATGAGGAGAGTAAAACCGGTTTGGGCCTGACGAACTGAGGTTGAAGATGGAAAAGCGAATTCTTGTCAGGCCGAGTTGAGTTGGAATATTAAGGGGAGCGAGTGAGAGAGAAGAGCAAAGTGTTGGTAAGAAAAAGAAAGAGAAGTCGGAAATAAACGCGGAATTCAGGAAATTGTGATGGAGAGCCGATGAGTAAGAAAAGGTCGTTTCTAAAGGCTGGAAAATTCCAGCCTGCCTATATTATCTTGGCTTATGGCCGATATCAATCTTCAACATTATTTTTTTCTATAATTTAAACTGAAAATACGCATACTAGTGTAAAGTGGTTCTAAGAAAATTTGTGGATATAATTTAGGCGAAAAATTTTGTTAAATAAAAAGTCTTTGCAGCTTGTGTAGTTCTTCCAAAAAGTCAATTTTTATTTTCGATGTATTTTTATAAACAAGAGTTCATAAAAATTTCTGAATCTATTTTGGTTGAACAACTTTTGACTTTTCATTTTTTTTCGTCTCTTGTATCATTTTTAAAAAATTTGATTTTTTTATTTTTATGCTTATTTTTTACGATTGAAAAATATACTCGCATAAAAGTTTGCCTATTATTTTTTCATTTCCTTGTGTCGCCTTCTAAAACATTACAATTTTTTTATTTTTAATGCTATTTTTCACGAATAAACCAAAAACTATGCGTCCTATCAAAAAGTGAGTCTCTGTTTGACTTTCTTTTATATCGTGCGTTTTTCGGCTTCAAATATTAATTTTCGTTTGTTTTTTGGGATTTTGAAAATACTATAACTCTGATCATTTTCATTTTATCGAAAAATTTCATTGAGATAAATTGTTTGTATTTCGAAGTTATATTAATAACCGTACATAGAATTATCAAATTGAAAAAAAGTGGTCTCAAAAAATTTGTAAATGTGCTCACTTTTTGAATTTTGATCAAAAATAGCTGGGTAACGAACTTGTTATTTCTTTTCAGGCCTTCAAAAAGTATGCCAAACCACAATTCAATCTGATCAATCTTTTGAAAGTTATCGTGCCTAAACGATACTACAGACTACAGACAGATAGACAGACGGACAGACAGACAGACAGACAGACAGATAGGCAGACACATTCGTGAAAACCGCTTTTTCTGACTCAGGGGGCCTCAAAACGTCAACATTTGATTGAATCCGCGGAAGTCATTTTTCACATAAAACCAATACCTTCTCATTGAGATGATAATGTAAAAAAACATATTTATTTCTTCATTCACAATTGAAGTGTTTTGAACAATAACAGCCTAAAACACATTTTTTTTGATACATCTTTTGTAGTCTCCAATTCAAGACATATTGACTAGTAAAACGATTTGCCCTGATAATACTTGGAGTAGGTTTTCTGAAAACATATAATAAATTGAACAATTGAGAAATAAAATAAATACAATAAAATAGAAAAATGGAAGGAATAAAAATTTATTTATCTAGAGTTGCAATTATTTATACTCATAAGTATGCTAGTCTGTACAAATTATTTCACTAATCCAGAGCTTCAAAACTAAGAAAATGCTGTGTAAGGCTGTTTATAGTATTCAGAAACTCAAACAAAGTATCCTTATAACTTTTCTTGACGAAAGGAAATTATCAGAGTTATAGCATTTTTAAAATAAATAAAGTAAAAAACGAAAATTAACATTTCAACCCAAACAACGCACGATACGATAAAAAGTCAGGAGAAAAAAAACATTGCTTTTTTCAAAGCCCTATAGGATTATTATGACAACTTTCTGAATTTTCTTGAAAAATCGAAAATTCAAATTTAATCGCACAAAAAATAATGAATAATTAAGAATTCCATTTTGCGGTCAAACTATGCAAGATATCACAAAAAATGAATCGACAAAAATTATTCATACAAAAAAGATTTACAAATTTGGTATAAAACATTTTTTGATGGGATGCGTGGTTTTTGTTTTAACCGTAAGAAACTATATTAAAAATAAAAATCTGAATTTTTGGACAAGCGGCACAAGGAACGAAAAGAAAATTAATGCACGAAACTTGTTCACCCAAAAATGATATATACATTTTTTAATAAATAAATTTTAGGTAGGACCACTAGATTTTCTTTCAATCCTAAAAATAAGATTAAAAATTAAAAAAAAATAACTTTTTTGGAAAAGGGCACAAGCTAAAATAATATTCTATTGAACAAAATTGTTCGCCTAAATTATATCTACTTTTCTTAGAACCACCTCACGCTAGGATACATAATTTAAGTTAACATCCTCAAAAATATAATTGAAAATAAACAATGTTCATTAACATTTTTTTTAATAGGATGCGCACTTTTTTCAATTAGCAAAACAAGACATTGAAAATACTTTTATTTTTATCGTATGCGCACTTTTTTCAATTATCAAAACAAGACAATAAAAATACTTTTGTTTCAATACCAATGCATATTATGAATTGTAATCATATAAAGTTTTAGAATTGTTACATTTTCAGGGTAGCTGAGAATAAAATTTGATGCAAATGAGAAACAAATATTAAAGTAATCATCATAAATCAAATTTGTACTTTATTTTGCATTATCTGAATAAGCAGTCCCAGACCGAGGTACGTACAGAAATAAATTTAATATACATTTGATATAATAGAGTTGACCATAATGTAGAAAAGGCGCATTTTTGCACAATTTGAGTGCGAAGCGTGAGATAGGTGATAAGAATGAGTTCGTTAAAGCCGAAGGAGCTTTAACAAAGGAGAATTCACAATCACCAAATTCCAGCTGTCGATGTTTTGACCTTTAACTTTAGAAGGCCTGTGCTCAAATGTGGGGGAAATAAAAAGACCGAGCGCGTAGCGCGAGGTAAGTACATTATAGAACGCGAAGCGCGAGAACCAACAGTGCGCGTTATTAAATTGTTTCGTTAAAAGTGCTAGAGGTAGTTTTTGTTGATTGCTGAATATTATCAAAGGGTGGGAAACGTAACCTGGAGTATTCTCAAGGTGACTCGAGACACGTGAAAGAAGACAAACAATTTTATATTCTATCTGCAATATAAATTTTTAGTTGACAAAAATACAAATTCTCCATACCATGCCGCTTGAATTCTATTTGATAAGACTTTTGATATTTATTAATTGTACTTGTATTTAATGAATAGGTTTTTAGATTATCCTTGAAAGCTGAACTGTCCGCTAACTTTTCCTTTAAACCTTCGGATGAAAGTTATTTCTTTCAAATTAAAAATGTTTGATTTTTCAAATTAAAATCACATTCAATTTTGTTTTAATTTTTCCAACCTTTCTCCGCGATTGAAACGTAGTATGTGAAAAATTGAAACAGTTTATGAAAAATTAGAAAGTTGTGCCTCCCCGCGTGTTCGGGAAAATATTTTTAAATTTACAAGCCCTTAAACATATTCGAAGTTTTTCATTTTATTTAGGACAAAAGTAATTATTTCAATTTAATTTTAATTAACAATAGCCTATTTTATTCCCTGAACGATTCTTTACTGTTTGTAAAGTTTTTATAGGAATCACTTCAGTTAGGCAGTAGTAAAGTTATTCTTAAATATTCACATTGCAAATTAAAATTAAATTGAATGTAATTAAATGAAATTTCCTGAAAGATGTTGAATAAAAAAGTAATGAATAGAAATGTCTTAAACAAATTGGGAAATAAAATGAGCACTCTTATTGAAAATTTATTGAAAATAGAAAAATATGTTTGGAGAGTGTGGCCAGAAGACATGAGGGAAGCAAGGTTTATTTGGGAGAATAAATTTGTGTAAGTGAAAGAGGTATGTATAATTTTTGAAAGGATTCAAGGCATCAAGGTTGACTTTCTGAGATATTATTTATATGTCAGTTTCAAGGAAAAATAATTATTGACTACATTCGTTAAAATTTATGTCACAATCTATATGATAGATTTCTTTCACGTCTTTGATGGAATATTTCAGAAACTATATTCACAAATGTAATGGGTTTGAAGTGGAAATTCTCTTCTTTCCACTTAAAAAAAAAAATGAGAAAAAAAACCTTTTTCAATTCAGAAAACATATTGTCTTAAGATTTCTTTTTCCAAGGCGATGGAAATACGGGCCTTTGCTATCTTACTTAGTAATCAATTTTCTATAAAAACATATAATTTATATGAAGAGATTTTATTCAAGAGTTGAAGCATATAAATTCTCGCTATGTGGAGAGCTCTTTTTATAATATATGCTTAAGAGCATTTAGTAAAAAATGATCAAAAATGTATTAAATTGATGAAGGATGTTCTGTATATTACTTCAAATGGCTTACACCTTTTTAGTTATTTTAAATCTAAACAGGATATCTCGTTTTAATTAAAAATCGTAATAAAATAATGTAATTGATAATTGAGCTGTAATACTCTGATTCTATATTAGTTAGGGTGCTAAGGGTCCATATCATATCACATGCGGCAAGTATCTCTGCGGCAAGTCACTCATGCGGAATTTCTCACAGTGAAATTGACCATTTTTCGGCATCTCTCATCAGTGGAAAGTCTCCCAATAGCATCTCTCTTCTCCAACAAATGTTTTAAGTCAAAAAAAAAAATAAAAGAAATGGGAAAACTGCGGCAAGTCTCCCAGGACTTATTGTCTGCCCAGCTGCATCTCTCATCCGGAAACAATGTTCAAGTTCATATTGAAATAAAAAAACTGCGGCAAGCCTCCCAGGACTAATTGTCACATATACGGCATTTCCTACCCACAGCAAGTCTCACCAGGAGCATCTCTCATCCGGAAAAGTTTTCAAGCCCACATCAAAGTGGCAAAACTGCGGCAAGTCTTACAGGACTAATTGTCACATCTGCGGCAAGTCTCCCAGGATGAATTGTCACATCTGTGGCATATCTCACCAGCGGTAAGTTTCCCCAGCGGCATCTCTCGCCGAAAAAAATTGTCTATGTAGTTGTGAAGATGGCAAAACTGGCAAGTCTCCTAGCGGCATCTTTCGCCCAAGAAAATTTTTTTAGTTGTTCTAAAGACTGCAAAACTGCGGCAAGTCTCCCAGCAGCATCTCTTGCCCAAGAAAATTTTCGAACTAGTTGTAAATATGACAAACCTGCAGTAAGTCTCCCCAGCGGCATATTCCGCCTAAGAAAATTTTCTGCGTAGTAGTGAAGATGGCAAAACTGCGGCAAGCCTCCCCAGCAGCATCACTCGCCCAAGCAAATTTTCTAACTAGTTGGGAAGATGGCAAAACTGCGGCAAGTCTCCCCAAAGGCATCTATCGCCCGAGAAAATTGTCTAACTGGTTGTGAATTTGGTCATTTTCAAAACTACTTACAATATTTTCTTGGGCAAGACATGCCACTGGAAGACTTGCAGTAGTTTTTCCATCTTCACAACTAGTTAAACAATTTTCTTGGGTGAGAGATGTCGCTGGGAAGACTTGTCGCTGTTTTACAACCCTTAGAACTACTTAGAATATTTTCTTGGGCGAGAGATGCTGCTGGGGAGACTTGTTGTAGTTTTGCCATCTTCACAGCTACATAAAAAATTTTCTTGGGCGAGAGATGCCGCTGGGGAGACGTTTCGCTGGTGAAAGATGCCGCAGATATAACAATTCATCCTGGAAGACTTGCCGCAGTTTTTCCACTTTGATGTAGACTTGAAAATGTGAACCCTAATGTCGGTGCAAAGACATAGTACGTCATATTGCATGGTTACCGATATACTTGATCTTAAATGAAAAACCATTTATGCTCCTTCTATGAGAAAGGAAATACGTTCACTATTTTATCATAATGAGGAAGAACTATGAAATTATAGTCCCAACTAAATGGTAACACTTGAAATGCACAACATTCTACTTCAGGGTGTTTCGGTATTTTCAAATTCTGTTTGATTGTAAACCATATTAATATTGGGTATTTATACCTTTCAAGTTGCGATTTAGTGACCAATTCGTTCTTAGAAGGTCAGATTCAGTCCCACAACTTTTCTTTTTTATTATTAGATATACGAAAAATATTAGGTATTTTCTAACAATAATTTGTGGTACACAGAAAACAGAAGATCGTTAAAATAACTCTTTGAACCAGAAGCTCTAATGATTTTGAAGCGCAACTTTTTGGCGCTTCATTTAGTTGAAGTTACCATTTTGGTTTTATGTTATTGAATTTGACATATTGACAGAGTGGAATAAATAATGTTGAATAATAAGATGTGCTGTATCACTGAGTGAATCCACCGTTTAATTGTTCGCTTTTGTTTCGGGAATGGCTTGAATTGAGGATCTTGATACGTAGATGTGCATTGAAAACAAAAATGTGCTATATCATACTTATGTTCGTTTGTTTTCAAAGATTAAAAAACGTGGAAATTTTATTTTTGATACCACTGTGCTGTAATCTTTTTTTTAGTTCAATTGTCTTCGAAGATGGTTAAACTGAAGGTTTGACATGTAGGTGTGCATTGGAAACTAAAAAATTGCTATGTTAATGTATTGTTTTTTTATATATGTGCCTATTCTCTCTAATAATTACTTTTGTTTTAGTTTCATAATTGTGACGAACAATTATTTTTAAATAACAGTTTTCGGATAAAAGTGTGAGATTTTACATATATTAATATTTTTAAAAGTGTACTGTAATAAGGATAGAAATATTCTTTATTAATTTCTCAATTTTTTTAATTAAAAAAAATATTCTTTCTGAAGTTCTTTATCAAAAAATTTAGATGAAAATTTGTAATAGCTTGAGAAGTTTTTGTGCGCTAGTTTACATTCATTTAGGACTCCAGATGTGGGCGTACGCACGAAAAGGGCCCTTATGGCCGATTTTGGTTTAGGAGGTATTGGCGTTTTTCTAAGTCAAGGTAGGAATGATTATTTTCGGAGTTTGAGCAGTGGTTGATACGAGTATCTATACTGCATCTATTCGCACTATATATTCATGTCCGGAAAGCAACCAGAAGTGAGTAGATTTCATGTTTTAGCCTACAAGGTTTGGCTTGAGTTAAAAATGCTGGGACTTCTTCCGGATACATGACCCTTTACGTAACTCTATACTGGCTTTTCGAATTTTATGTCTGTAATATATATCATATATTTTAATCACGCTCACTTATAAGCGTAGAATTAGAAAATTTTGTCGGAATTGGAACGAAATTATTTCCCCGATAGTAAATTACTACAAGGTGAAAATCTGTTTCCAATGTCGGCCTTCTCCAGGTGACACGTGTAGGTTCCGTTTGCTCGATATTCTGATATTTTCCAGGAAATTAAACCAAGGTTGTTTACTTTATAGCCTTAAGAATACGGCTTATTCAACTCTTCATTGTGTTCGCCTCACCCTACCCTCTAAATTTCAGCAAACATTGTTGTCAATAACGAGATAATAGCCAGTATATATACAAGCAAAGCGTTCAACATTTTATCAGTTGCATCTGAAAAATTTTGATAAAAATCAGTTTTCTGTCTCTGACAAAATGAGGTTTTTCATTTGTGCTGTGCTCTCCACTTGTGTGATATATCTTAATTTTATTCGTGAGTAAAATATTATATAAAATAATACCAAATCCATAATATATTAAAATACCTTATACATATATGTGCATCTGTATGAAAAGAGCCTTCACGGTTTTTTGTAGTTTATAAGATATTTGCGTTCATTTAAGTGAGGGTCAAAATCATTTTTTTTCGTGTATGAAAGGAGATTTTTTAACTCAGTTGTTATTATTGCTACACACAACATTTTTAATCCCAAGTTACGCAGAGAATTTGAGATATTCCGCAAAATTGAAAAGAAAATAACCAGATATCAATGTTTGCCATTTTTGCTTAAAAAATACTTTTTATACATATTATCTGGTCCCAAGAAGATGAAGAAATTCAAAAATGAGAGTAAGATAAATAACATTTCAATTCTACGTTTCCTCAAATATACCACGAATTTTTGTATGTTTTTCTGATTGGTTGAGTCACTTTTTTCAAAATTTTATAAGATAGTTGTTATTGATCCCAGAAAATGTCTTGATATCAAGTTTTTGTGGAATTGAATTGATTTTGCATACCTACTTAATAACAAATTTGAAAGGATACAAGTGAGTTGAGTAAACTTTCAAATCGTAGAGTAAGAATTCAGTTCGAAGGTTTACGAGCTGAATTACTTACTATTTACTCAGCAAAGCTCAATTAGGCATTTTCACTTTCACGTCAGCTAACCATCGAAAAAAATGATCACCATAAGTGTACTTGAAGTTAGTCGTAACTTTACAACATAGAAGTACAATAAACTGAACAAGCAACATTTTCAGTCCTCGAGCCCATGTAAAGTTTCTGAAAATTGTAATCGGTTTATGGACGCAGTAGTGGCGTCGTGGTGGCGCAGTAGTGGCGTGCGGTACAATTGCGGTATACCAGTATAGGTTCTGTACTGGTTCTCTGCTGGCATACGAAAATTCCGGAGTTTATTTAAAAAATGATGAAAAATCATTGAATTGTTTACATTTTTCATAATATATTACAAATAAAATTTCCAACTCTGCGGGGTTTCGAAGCTAAATTCATACCTAAATTTCTCGCCTAGCAGTCGGTAGTCCTAACCATTGTTCTAAATCTACAGAATTGAAAGTCACTGAAAAAATCATCAGCATAAGCTACTTTTTAAATACGCTAAAACGCCAAATTTTCAACTATCTTTTCTAACAAATGATATATTATCATATGATTTTATATAGCTGTAGAATGAATGAACTGTTTTTATTATGAGAGAAGTTTTAGGCTCTGGAAGCTACGATCATGGTTCCTTAAACCAACCAATCCGGACGCAACTGGAACGTGTACGCCATCCACTTCTGCTCCTTCTGTCATGGAAGGTAAGCAAAGGCGAGGAATTTACGCGAGAAAACATCGCTCAACACTGTTCCTTGGAGTCAAGTCTCTAGCCGTGGATGACCTTACGCGACAGACGGGACAGTTGGAGATAAAAATTTCACCTCTGGAAACTTTCTCAGAGCTACCAATCTTTGTAGAATGTTATGAGGAACAGTGTTGTCGGACCAGATGAAGTGATCCCAGAAGAACAGC
>JAABKJ010008464.1:0-11444 GCA_011634705.1 Andricus grossulariae | reverse complement strand
TCTTAACCTACTGACTGCTACACTAAGAGGTTAGGTTAATGCACAGGAAGAGGTGGCTCATACCGCCCCAGAACAGTGGCTCATTCCGCCGCATATGACTCTTGCAAGTGAAATAAAAATTTCACCAATCTTCGTTTTACAATTATATAAAAATCTGTTAAAAACTTGAGGCTTATTGAATGAGCTATCTAAATAACCACTGGAAAAACATCTAATATGTAATATTGTGTGATTCTTGGACTTTCTGAACAAATGCAAAGTAGCAGAATACAGGTCTTAACATTTTGACTATCGTTTTTTCATATTTAATCAACATAAAGCGAACATTTTTTAAAAAGAAGTTTCATAACGTTCTTCCTGATATTAGGACAAAGAACAGTTACAAAATAAATGATAGCTTGCGAGAAAATTGACTGGCTCATCCTACCCCCTATGCTCATCTGGCCCCACCCCATTTAGGTATGTACCTATTCTCGCTCGTTAAACTTCCGTTATCCTTTTTTCGTATATATTGCAATAGTGCTCTTACCATAGCGCACCTTATAACCACGTTCAAGTGTGAGTTCCTTTGATTCGCCTGTTCCAGTAAGAAAAATATTGTCATTAAGTAATTTTAAGGTTTCCAAAATCATTAACTTAGAGCTACTAAATTATAATAAATTGTGAATACGAACAATATTTGTCCAAGAAGGGCGGACTCAGACACGGAAAAGACTGTCTTACAAACATTTTTGTTCAAATTATGAAAACTGATTTGATGTGAAAACTACATCGAACCAAAAAAGCTCGTTAACAAGCAAAGTGAAAAATTGATATTCTGAAGATACATCGAGTCAGCACTAACAATTCTTTGTGAACCAAAAGGATAAACCAGTTGAAATTTACAAAGTTACAAACAAATAATTTTTGAACAAAACTGACATATTTGCACAGCTGTAGATCAGAATCTATTCCTCAGAACAATATAAAACCTGCACATTGTCTATGTCGAGGTTAGATCTCTTGGAAGCAAAAAGAAATCTTCCGATAGAATGAAAACTTCTCGCCGTCAATTTGTTAATTAATTGCCATTTGTACAAGGTAATCGTCTAGAGCTTTTGTTTGTTAATGAAAAATCATCAAGGCCAACTAGAATCATAAATTTCTTCAACATTTTTGCAAAAGCATAAGGTAAATCTTTTTTCTATTGTGAAATTTTCTCGTACAATGGGCTATTATTCATTCACAGCCTCTTGAAAATATATTTTTTATAAATTCACGCTCCCTTACAAACCACAATTTTCAATATTTTTGTTCGCGATAACCTTTTTTTATAGCATAAATTTCACCGTAGTTAGTATGATTATCTCTCTTAGTATTTTCAATACCTGTTTCTTATTGTTTATAACTATCGATATTAAGAAAAAAAACGTCAATTGAGGAAATAGATTTTTCTAAATGTGTTTATTATTCTCTGGCACAAAATAAAGCTTTTTACTGTTGTGACGTTTTCTCGTACAACGATCCAGTAATTATTTACAGTCTCATAAATAATATATTTTTTTATGAATCTACGCTCCCCTAAAAGGCACCATTTTCAAGTTTGAAAAAAATTTACGGTAGGAATGATGAGCGGGTTTTTAAAAATATTTAACTCACAGCCTGAGATGATTGCAATAATTTTGATTTTTTTGCCAAGTTATATTTCCTAATTATAAATATATGAAAAATGTTTATAAACAAATACAACTTCGGCAAGAAACATAACAAAATATGTATTTTCTCTTGAAATTTTTCTGCCTGACGACATGACATCTAACCAAGACATCTATTTGAGTAATATATTCATATATATCATCACAGTTCAAAAACTGATAGAGTCAATCACTATGCAGATATACAATACTAGTAGTCTAGTCTATGTAATTCACTCAAGCATTGACATGTGTGGATTCTTGCAGTTATTACATTGACTTTGGTAAAATTAACGTTGTAAAAATGGGTTATTGCTTACACCTTGAAAATTATGGCTGGTAGGGGGCTCGTATTTATAAAAGAATATATTGTTTAAAAGGCTGTGCATAAATAATGGCTCATCGTACAATAACGTGTCACGAAAGTGAAAAATTTTATCTTGCGTCAAAGATTGATAATAAATTTTTCTAAAAAAATCAATTGTGGTCCATAAGGATTTTCAGGGTGATCCCTGCTGTTGTGAAGGCACAGCACTCACCCTTCGGTTGGGCTGGGAATATAAAGGTCAAACTTCGCCCTTTAGTTGAAAAGCTGAGAATCATGATTCTTATTTTGACCTGTCGTGGCAAGGGGGTTTTGGCAGATTGCTAATATTTGTTTGGATTGTGGTTAAGTTTTTAAATTACCATTTAAACCAGTTAAATTTAATTCATAAGGCACACCATCTCGAAATATTCCAACCTTAGTTCCACTCTTGGTATGCATGGTATCATTAGCTAGAATGTCTGGCTTTTTTTGTGTTTGTGTCTGGGTTGGCGATTGTGAACTTGCTAATGACTCAGTTCATGGTGGTGAATTTGTTGGTGAACCTGTTGGTAAACCTGTTGGTGAACCTGTTTGTGAACCTTTTGGTGAACCTGTTGGTGAACCTCTTGGTGCAACTCTTGGTGAAGCTGTTGTTGAAACTCTTGGTGAAACTGTTGGTGAACCTGTTGGTGAACCTGTTGGTGAACCTTTTGGTAAACCTGTTTGTGAACATTTAGGTGAACCTGTTGGTGAACCTGTTGGTGAAACTCTTGGTGGAGCTGTTGGTGAAACTCTTGGTGAAACTGTTGGTGAACCTGTTGGTGAACCTGTTGGTGAACCTGTTGGTGAACCTGTTGGTGAAACTCCTGGTGAAGCTGTTGGTGAAACTCTTGGTGAAGCCATTGCTGTAAGGAAAATATAGTTATTAATTATTTCAGCGTTAAAAAAATTTGTAACATCTATTATATAAAACACATAAGTGGCGATTTTAGAGGAAGGTTTTGGTAAGCTGAGAATCATCATTCCAAACGTATCGAAGGCAAGAGGTGAACTAATCCAGCCCCCACTGAACTTCTGTAGAGGGAGGTCCCGAGGGTTACGTTTGTCTAAAATGTCGAGAAAAGCAGCCACCTGAATAATTCCATTTCAAATCAGGAAGAGAGGTCCGGCTTAGGGAGTCAGAATGGTTTTTTATTTAAGTCTATATCATTCTATGTTTAAAAATAAAGGAACATGTTTTTGACGTTTTGATCAAAAAAATATTTTGGGTTAGTTACAATTATTCGAAGATTATACACTAATTTTTCAAAATTGACATAAAGCTTTTTCAAAATGCAGTAGGTATTAAATATTTGCTTTTTCTATTCAACGTAGAGGCTGATTTCCTGATATTATTAGAAGTGGTTTTTTTTAAAAACCCCGCTTTCTGAATTAAACAAAAATTGATTGAAAATTTACTAGACATCTCGTGAGTTTTGCTGTGATAGACTACCGCTTTACATTGAAAAATATTATTTTGGAAAAATCTATTTCATTTTTTTATTTTTTCAGAAACAATGAAAGGCAAAAAATACGTAGATGAAAGTTTATATACGTAAAAAAACTCTACAAAAATATTTCTTGCTCTTTTGTGATATTTTCTATAGTTTACAAAAAAAAAAATATATTCAAAAAAGAAAAAATTCTCCCGGCCTGAAAAATGGTTATCGCCTATAAAACTGATGAGGTGCATTTCTTATGTATGCAGAAACTATAAACAAAATATAAGAAAGAATAAAAAAGGTGACACATAAAAAGATGATTTTCAGGAAAACGTCACTTTTTTATTCTTCCAATATTGTTTAAATGTTTTTACTAATATAAAAAAGACAGCCAATCATTCGTATGCTGGATAAACCATTTTTGTGGCTGGCAGTTTTTTTAAATATATGTATATATTATTTTTGGGAAGCCATGCAAACTATGACAAGAGAGTAAGACGAGCTTTTTTTACAATTTTTCTAGATGTTCTGAATTTTATCCCGACAATTTTTGTGCTTTGCACTGTTCTTGAGAAAAATGCGAAAATTCAATTTCTACAAAAAAAAAATTATTGACAAGCAGTGGCTCACCCAGAATAAACCTCGTGAGATCTATAGTACATATTGTCACTTATTTGCAAAAGAGACAAATGTCAGAAAGTGATGTTTTTGAGAAAATCTACTTTCTAGACGTTTGAAAAAACAGCTGCCATTCAATCATTTTTCAAAATTCGTTAACGTTTTGTGACTAGTTGAAAAGGCAAGAACACCCACGTCACATGAAGGAAAAAAATCCCGAATAGCTACGAAAGTTCGGAAAATACTGCATTTGAAAAAAACTCTGTACTAATTTTTGAAAATTTTCAGGTAATTTTCAAATTAATATACCAAACCAAAAAAAAAACGTCTAATTAAACCGTGAAATACGGGTTTCTTTATTCTCGCCATAGAATTATATATCCAAATGCTAAACCATTCTGACACCATGAACTGGACTTTTCTTGAATTCTGGCCTGATTTGAAAGGGAAATATTCCCCTGATTATAAACATCTAGCGTAATTTTCCGGAGAGTTGATCGACAAGTGGTAAACAAATTATCTTGGAAATTATTTATGAAAAAAATTATTCTGAAAAATATTTTGCAGAATGTTCGAACCAAGACTTTTTTGTTTACACCTTTTTAGGAAAATTAACTGTTTTTTAGTTGTAGCGTTATAAGCAACAACCTCTAATTTCTCTGTTTAATAGGTGCTGAAAATAATTAAAACAATTACAACCAACTTTCCAAAAAATAATCTCGACATTTACATTATAAGGTATCTTTTCTCAAAATTTTAAGCCAAAAATATCCTCTAGACCTCTGAGTGCATATTGCAGTATCAGTGGCGGCTCGATCATATGCATCCGGGACACCCCTGGGAAGAAATTCTATGATATTTGTTTTGGATTATATTTTGTTTTCTAATTACCTGGATCAGAATAAATTCTACCATTTATCATAGTAAAAGAAATCGGTCGATGAGCGGGTGATCGGTAAGTGCGTCCATCAAAGTTGACTACGTTATCATGGGATGACTGTCGATTACTTGATTCTGTAAGAAGAAAGATATTTTTTATTAGCAAATATTTCTCAACATCCTTAGAGTTTCCTCGAAAGTTCTTTAATCAGACAACATTTGCGTCAATAAATATTTGTAATATTATTGGTTATAAATAACGTAAGAGGTATAAAATGACATATTTCAGATCAAATAATTATTATCATATTATTTTTATTTGGTCTGAAGTATGTCATTTTATAACTTTTACGTTATTTATAAGTAATTATTTACTCAGACGCATAACATCGAACATTAACTTTCACCATCTATTGATAATAATATTATTGGGTCATGTGGCAACATTTTCGCAACAATTCCAGATTTTCCTTCATTACGAGTAAGTTTGCTATGTCAAAAAAAAAACACTAAAATCTAAATTTCACAAGATTGTACCTTTGTACCAGTTAATAAAATATTTACTCATTCTTAAAATATATTATTTCTTTAAATTTTTCATCGTTTATGAAAATATAATTGAAAATTAAACAAAAGTAACTCTGATTTGACAATTAACGTGACATGTACAAACAGTATTTAAATTGTATCTATTATTTCTAAATTAAGTACGAAAATTACCTTTTTGTGTGATTTATTTATAAGAATGTTCAGAAATTATAACAAAATTGGTAGATTTTGAAACGCTGATTATGAATCTGATGATAAGAATACTGCATTGCGTCGTGCATTTTAAAAAAATGGAGTTAAAAAGTCGAAAAATACGGTTTTGTCTACATTTGGGTGTGTGTGAATAATGAACAAAAAGTAATAGAACCCTTCACTCGGACTTGGGTGAAATATTCAGTGAATCATTTATTGTATTCTCATATAAGAATAAATAAGATACATGCATATAGAATGTAGAATGTAGCATTAAGGTGATCCAAAAATACAATGGAAACATTTTTCTTTCGAATTGCAATGCATATCGCCCCTAACTTTGTTCGAATCGACGAACAAAGTAACTGCCCTTTTTTTGGTAATATCTAAAATTTAGAGGTTTCGTAAGTCTCATGAAGTTTAACACGTATTTACCATTAGAAAAAAAAACATTTTTCTAAATTTCATTTAGAATTGTCAATATTAGATGAATAAGGTTGAAACTCTATATTTATCTTCACAATTAGCTATATAATACAAATTAGTAATTCCTTTTCAAATATCAACCCCTCAATTCTGTTCTGTGGGGTGCAAAGAAACCAAAATAAGAAAAAATTGTGGTTTTAGAGTTTGTAGCTCTAATTCTGATATGTTGCCGGTTCGCTTAATGTAAATAGCTTCTGATACACAAAATGCTACTTCATACTGATAATTAGATGTTTAAATCTTCTCGTATATTACTGATAGATAGATGCGGTTTTTTCTAAAATATTTAACTTCGTGTCCACTTTTTATTTAGTGAGGTAATAATTAATGCAATTTAACCCTATCATTATTTACACAAATTACTGTAATTTATAACTATCTTCTTTTCGATAACTGCTAGAAAGTTGCGGCTTTTTCTGAAATTATCAACCTTGATAAAGAAGATGAACAGTTTTTTTTGCTTCAAATGGAAAGAAAGCCTACAGAATAGATGGCTGAAGTTGATAAATCTTACAAGAGAAAATCTAAAAAACAGTAGAAGCATGATCGTTTCGAAGAAGAGGAATGCAGACGGATGAGTTCATGAAGAATGAAGACGTGACGGCATGTCATTAAATCATAATTTGAAAGTAATTTGTATTCTAAAGTTAAAAATATTTTAACAATTACTAGTTACTACAGCACTAACTTTTCTTAAAATTTTTAACCATTCCAAATAGGGTTCATGTCACGGGATTCATGTCTAAAAAAATGGCTAATATAGGACTGCTATTTCAATAGTCTTTTTTGGATCATAAATCTCATAAGCAAGTGTAAAAATAAAAAAATTTAATTAAATGGAGGTCTCGTGGTCATTTCGTCCCAAAAATTAAAGAGACCTTCTCAAAATTACCATAATATGAAGTAGGACTTTTCCTGGACTTCTATACAAAGAGGTCCGTCTGCGTACTTGATCCTTTGTTGATATTTTAGCACTCCTTTTTTGGGACAAATCACACGGAAACTTGTGAGAAATTTCAAACAAAGATAACTAAAATTTAACTTTGTACATACATTCACCCTATTTGGATTTGTACTAGTGGGATTTCATGTAAGGTACCAATGGGATCATCATGGAACTTTTTGGTTATTCGTGAATTTACTGAATATTTATTTATTTCTTGAATTATTATATTTTATTCAAATAAATTTTACTAAGCCAGTGTGTATCGTTGAAGGCGTAAACAAATTGTAATATTAGATATACTTGAGCTTAATGGGAGAAATGCTTAAATATAGATAGTACATAACTCACACAGTCTGAGAGCATTCACGGCATAAAGGTAAAATGCATTGATCTTGAGGACATCCGATGAGTTAAACATTGTATGCCAATTTGATTCATGTGAGTTTGGCTGAAAAAATTGTATTCTTAAGTGTTTATATGCTGAAAATTTTGCCAGAAAATGATACATGTCCTCTTTTTCGTTATGGTGTTACATGCCCCAAATTTTGAATGGATTTATTTTGTCTACGAATTTCTTCCTTCGCTGGCAGAAAATAGCCTTATCTGCGCATATATTCTTGTTATTTTTATCACAAGTATAATTTTCAGATGTGGCTAAATTCCCACTCAGCCGATTAAGTTCCCGATTTTGACACCGGTTTTGTAGGAAGAAAGGTATTTGATTTTTATTTTCTTGTAAAGTTAGGAGGTCAATATTCTCGAGAAGATTTCGCAATCCAATTCAATGAAACAAATCTTCGAGTTGAAGATACCAGTTGTATTTTTGTTTCGAGCTGCTGGTTGCTGCTAGTTTTTGAAGTTTATTAAAACAGATCTTAGGCAACATTCCATCTGCAATTTTCCAAATCCTCTCTAAGACATTCTGAGATTCATCCTCAGTACGTAATTGGGGGTAGACACGGAGAAACCTAGTATCCTATTGTAATATAGAGTTTGTACATTTCAAGCGTGCCAGGCTTCAACTTCTATGAATTGCAGAATTTGTACTACAGTTCTATTTCATGTGATATAAAGATGCCTCTCGCTCCTTGAGACAGAAAATACTCTTTTGCAACATTTAAAAGAAGGATAAATAATAGCAGACTTGGAATGTCGCCTTGTAACATCCCAGTTGTGACCATAATTAGATTGGAATGTTCGCCTTCTTTACGCATCATCACTACTGTCACTACTGATCGATAGTTCGCTATCAGTGACTTTTTCTACATTGATAAAGGCGAGCTGTTTCCATTTAGCAGAGTCAAAAACGATTTTTAACGGCCTTCGCCTGCAGAGTTACCCTGGCGGTGTGCAGACTATTTACTTAGTAGACATTTTTATCTCTGATGTGCTGAAAATGTCTGTGATTTTCTTCGTCAGGTTATTATTAGCATTCTCATTACTAGGGACGCTAGAGTGGACTTCAGCTCTCCTTTTTTGGATTTGAGTAGGACATTTTCCACTATGGTAGCGTTGTGTTTGCCTCTAATGATATCCAAATCGCTGTTAACTCACGAGGCGATTGAAGATTTTTAACACTATTTTTGACACAATAATCAGGCAGATACGAATTTTCACTCACTTATCCTGAGTAAGATCACTAGATAGACACTTAAGAGACGAATATAGGATGATCGAACTCACTGCATATGCTGATAGTTAATCGGAGTGGATATTAAACGCGTGTTCACCCATCGGCGCCATACTGCCAACCCGAATTTACTGAACATAAAATATCAAATACACTCAGCTCTTGATATAAGTACGGTTTCAGGCATGGGTTCCAGTGACCTTTAATAGAAATCAGAGGAATTGAAACATAAACAGTCAGGGGCGCAATAAATCTTTCTGTTGGATTTTGACACATGATAAAAGCTAACGGAACTAAGGCGCTGAGAGTATTGTCCTGAGCCAGTTTTTCACGCTTAACTGAACACTAATCTCTCTCAGTTTTGCGGTCCCCGCATCAGAAAAGTGTCACCTTAATAGAAACGTAAGTTTTATAATTTCGGTCTTACGATCAATTTCAATTCATCAATTCATCAGGTCAATTTCAAATTGATCGTGAGAGCGAAATAATAGAACTTACATTCCTATTAAAGTAACATTTGAAATAGATCAAAGAAAGTTTTTTTACTCTTAAAAAATTGTTTCTCAGAAGTTGATTGTTTTTTATCACTAAAGTGTCGAGGACTTAAATCCTAGGAACGTCGTAAACTGATGGTACTTATATCGGGAGTTGAGTGCAATTTGAGAAGTAGCATTCCATAAAGACCTAATTGTAAATTTGTAGTTATGCCCATGTCGTAGTCGCATCAAGCTGAACAGCTAATGATCGGTGACACGTTTTGGCGCAAGAATGTAATTCTCACTTTATTTTTGATAATTGCAAATTGTCTCTATTTTATCAAAACCAATTAATATTTTTCAATCAACATTTTTTTCATGATTTAACAATGAGGATAATTTGAAAGAATTGAAAATATCCTTCCATTAGATTTCTGAATGAAATATCCTGTATGTGAGTTTGAATTAACTGTTCTTCTAATTAATTTCTTACATTGATATAAGCTATTTACTCATTATGTATACCAGTGATTTAGAAGATATATTTTCTTCATTTCAATTCATGTTTTACAAAATGCAGCTGTCATTCACTTCTAGTATTGTTTGATGTACAATATAATAATAATAATAATAATGTCAAAAAACACAATCACTGGCGAAGGCGACATAGTGAATAGCATAGGCCAATGATTTTATGATTTTTAACTGAAATGTGGTGAAATATAGTCACTGGCCACATCATGTTAAATACATTTAAGATTTTGGAAGCAGGATGATTAGCTTCTAAATTATATAATGATTGACCAAGGCTAAAAAATGTTTTCGGCATGATTTTCGCTCACTATTCGCAAAAAGTAGCGAACAAAAGTTTTATAAATAGTAGAAAAATAGAAACAGAAAAATAGATTTCTGTGATTTTTTTACAGATTCTTTCAAAGATATGTTCCGTTAGCAGAATTTATTTGAAGTTTGAAAGTTCGAAAATAGTGACTTATTGGACATACTTCAAAGGTGCTTACACAGTTATCTTCAGAATAATATCCCCTTGTACATATTCGTTCATCGCAATATACAATACGATTTCAAAAAACATGTGATGAAGAAAGAAATTCTAGTGGTAAATAAACTTACGTAAATTCACAATTTGACTTTTATACGAAAAATTGTTGTGTAAAATAAAGAGCTTGAAAGACGTGAAATTTTGTATTTCATTTATCCTTTTCACACGTATTTTATAACACAAAGATGTACTCGAATCGTATAGGGCACATAAAAATACTGAAAAGTGTGACTTTAGTGCGCGAAAGATTAAAAAAGATAATTCATGATTATAAAATTATTGTTTTGTGAGTGATTTCTTTATAGTTTTTTTTTTCTTTTTTGTCGGGTGCGTAATTTTTCAACCCTCCTATTTGTAATGTTACGGTTGTGTGTACTCGGCAATATTTAAATACGTTCACAAAACATATCCCTGAATTATTTTCCGTTTAGTCAAGGAATTTTATTCTAATTATTCTTTAAAAACACTAGTTGACAGCCAAAATGTACATTTAATGCAACCATTTTTTCCTATGTATTTCAGCTCAATAAACTCGAAAATCACATTAAAAAATTTTTTATAGATAGGTTTTCGAGATATGATTTTTTGAAAATTTTTCTTATTATTTTCGGTGGTGGCTTCATATGTTCGGCCATATATAGAGTTCTAAACGTCAGATTTGGTCGCACGAGAACTCAAATTGAAGGTAATGAAATTTTCAACAATCGTTCTGTACATTGTTTTTCAACCTGTTCAGTAGCTTACGTGTTATAGCCCAAAATATATGGGGAAAGTCCATTTTTTGCGCCAAAATAAAAATTAAGAATTTACTCTATCGCCATGCAAAAATAGAAAAATTCCAATTATGTCCAGTTTCTTATTTTTCATATATAGATCGCACTTTGAAGAGAGATAAAAGGTATTGATGAAGATAATATATGCATAAATGCCAGAGATATAAGCAATTGATTGAAGGTACCAAAATTAAATTTTATTCTGTTTTATATTTTTTTTGTCATTTTTGTATACAAAACATTTATTCAATTTATTTCATGCCTTTTTTATTATGAATTTCAATATTGCATGACTATATTAGAAATAATGTTGGCCCCTGCTTTGTCTTCTGTTCTTCGCAGGTTCCGTTTCTCTGATGAGGAACCAAATATAA
>JAABKJ010008463.1:0-11444 GCA_011634705.1 Andricus grossulariae | reverse complement strand
AACGATTGATATTTAATCATTCCTACCACTTCTGGAAAATTATGCGATTATGCGCTTGCATAAAGTTCACATCCCTAGAAATCAATTTTCAAATGTTTTAAATGAAATATTTAAAAAATGACATGTTATTAACAAGTGATTTATTTATTTAAATCAGTTGAAACGATTTGCTTTGAAATACAAAGGATACTTGTTGGAAATATTCTACTTTTGTAATACCAACAAGCGCCGAATGGCGCTCGTATCGCGGGTGTGAACGTGTTTTCTTGGCTCCCATCTCTCTCGTATCCGTACCTTTGTATCGCGCACATCGGAGCTCCAAAATTAAGGATTCGCTACAACCAAAAGTGCTTGTGTTCGTTTAATTTCTCCTTCAACCACTTTCGAATCTTGATGAAATCCGAAAGGTTATCGGTCCAGCTCGTTTTCCAGGGAAGGATTAAGGCAAGTATAACACTGTTGTAAATTCTGAGATTCTTATGCATTTTTTTAGATTCTGATTCGTTGGGATTTTTCTCTTGGGAGCATTGAGCGAGTTCGGGGACTCTCCATTTGGGAGGGAGAACTGGCAAACCGGAGTAAATTTTTTGTTCGTTTTTAACGTTACCCGGGCAATTTCTCGATACAAAGGCGCATATTTGTTTTCGGCCGAATTTCGTCCAGGGGGCAGGGGAATTGCCTTTGTGATGATAGCGCGGGGGTTCTCCTCTCTTGGGCGAGTTCGAGTTCAGAATTGTGGCGCGTGGGGGCAAAATGGCGGCGATTGGGGTCGCGTCGCAACCTCAAATTTCTCGATTCTTTTAAGAATCTAAAATGGCGATACACGTCGAATCGGGTTGGATTACTAAAGATAATTGTAGGAGGGTGCATGGTTTTTAATTAATTGGCGATTTATGCTCCTGGTATGACTTCCATTCAATTATGTATTTGTAATGTATGAAAACATTTATTGTGAAAAAGATGAGATTCTTAATAGGCAAAATTTCAGAATCCGACATATTGGCAAATTAATAAAATGACGAGTTTTGAATTAGTTATACCAATTGTGCCAATAAAAGAGACGCAGGCTGGTAAATGGGTTCAGTGAAATTTTCCGAAATACTGGCAATGTAGGAAATTTCATGTGGAACCACAATTTCGAATTTAATTGGACTAAAATTATTTTAGAATCTGGTTCAACAACATTTTCCTTGATTATGAATGAATCAAAAACTGTCTAAATCTTATTTAATTAAAATTTTCGGATAAAAATGATAGTATTAGACGTTCTCGTTGATCTTTAAATTCTGAATCATGGTTCAACTCAGGGCTTTTCTATTATGAAAGGTCTGATTGAACATTTTTGCTTAAAGAAACTATATTTTGAATCTTTGTAAACAAATGTTGAATTTGTAACAAAATAGAATATTTAAATGAATTCTTTTTTAGAATCCCAGAATCAAACTGACAAACCAGGCAATTTTTAGCTGACATTCTCTTTCAACTTTTCAAAGGTATGGGGTTATAATAGCAGCGCTGCAAGTGGTCTTTGTTGTTTTGGGTGTCAATTTTGGAAAAAGTCATAGCAGGGCATCTTGAATTGACGGGGGTTTTAGTAGGTATTTTCGGGGTCCCACATACATGCATGGCCAACCGGGGTGTGATCCATCCACATGGTTAATCACCGCTTGTGATGGGTCAACGACCGGTGTGTGGGTGTGGTTCGGCTTCGGGATGCTGAGTGAAATCACCAGATCCTTAACAGTCTCAGTAATAGTAGTGCTGGGGATGTTGATGGTCTTAGGAATACAAGTAAAATGAGTCTGGCCCTAGAATAACTTCTGGGGTCCTTTATGTTTATTGGAACTAAAGTATATTTTTTATGTATGCAAAAGTCTCATTGCATTTCGTTAAAACCCAAAACAGATGTCAGATAAGGGCACTCAGTCAACTGAGTCAAATTCCACGGAGACTCCTGGAGTCCAGGAGACGATGGATGACGTTCAAAAGGGAGTACTGGAGGCCATTCATGATTCAGAGAATATTGTTCCTTGGAATCAAGAGTCAAATCAAGAAGACCAAACTGTAAATTCGGAGAGTAAGTATATTCCTGGCACTCAAGTAAAAGTTTCCCTCTGACTCTTTTCTTAGATTCCATGGTACCCTAAATATAAGAAGCTAAAATCACCCTTTGTTCTTTTGAATCCTATACATCTCAGATGTTATAAAAGAATCACTTTTACAGCAAACGAGTTGTCAGAGATAAATTTTGAAAACTCCACGCAATCGAATTTAGACGTCCAAGTAGTTGCCCAGTCTGATATTCAAGAAATTCGCCAGCAAAACACTTTGACTCAAAGTCCAGAGAATGCAGATCTCCTGGCACAGCTTAGAGACGATCTGAAAAAGCGGTGAACCAGACGGGTATAATTCTTGAGAAGTCAAGCGAAATGATGAATGCTGTACGTGATATACTCACCACTTCGGAAATATTGCTCAGATGAACCTCGCTGCCAACCAGATTCGGCTACAAGCAGCCATGGTAAGCCCTAATCCCATTGCTACCCCCAATGTCATTATAGTAGAATCGAGCTTCCCGAATCATAGAGTCCATAAACCACAGTCGTAGGGAATTCGGCGATTTCTTTACACAACCTCTTTCAAAAAGAGCCCGTATCTCATCGGATCAGTTGAATCGGAGTCAAGGTTTGAATCAAGTTTTGAATCAGAGTCGGGATTTGAATCACGGTTCAAGCCTGAGTCAAAGTTTGAATCAAAATCAACGTTTAAATCAAAATGAAAGTTTGAGTCAAAATCCAAGTAGTTCGAGTCAGATTCAGGGTTGGAATCGGTGTTCGCAGCTTTTTGGTCCGGGTAAATTTAGTATGGGAAGATTCCATGTCAGAAGGGATTATAAGCTCGGGGCGAAGACAAATTTTAACCTTTGGTACGATTCCCTAAAATCTGAATTAACAACAAATGATCTTCTTGACCAAATTGATTCGGATTTTCAGACTCCATCAGGGCTAACTCAAATGTCGATTCAAAAACGAAAATGTGTCGTGAGGGATATAATAATCAATCACATTGACACAAAATACCATAAGAGAATATTGGGAATTCATGAGCCTAAAATTATAATTGAAAAGTTGAGATTATTTAAAAGAAGCGAAAATAACGTAACTCACAGATCAGTTCGAATTAAGCTTTACCAAATGAAGCAAGGCTTTTTATCAAGCCGTCTCCCCTAGAGCCCCAGAACTGAGAAGTGCTGATCTCACAAGGAGGCAGACTTCATTGAATGAAATGAATCTAGATGAGCTAAAAAAATTTCTCACGCACCTTGAAGCGGAAAAGAGACCTGATGCAAAGGACTCTAGGGAAGTTAGAGAATCAGGAGTCGGCGAAAAGTAGCAGAGCTGTGGCCGCGAATAGTCTCACAGAAGTCTTCAAAACATCCTGATTTAACGTCCCACAGATGCAATCGCAAGGGACACTGGGCAAACGAAGGACTGCAACCTGGAACCAGGCTTAAAATTGTGTTACAAGTGCCAATTATATGTGCGCCTTGAAGCAAAGGGTCTAATAATGATCTAATATTTATTGCTGACTCTGGGGCAACTGATCACATTGTAAATACCAAAATGATTCTCTCTGATTTCAAACTCTGTCGTAATAAGTCTATGCGATGTGCGAACAGAATTGAATCTGCCAACATCAGAATTGATGGCGTAGGCAACTTATTGTTAGAATCGAATCTTCCGGATAAGAGACCTATTCAGCTGAATAATGTTATTGCGGCTGAAAATATTTCTGATAATTTGTTATCGCTGAGGCGATTTGCAGAACGGGGTTGGGAATTGCTATGGACAATGAAGAATGGAACTTATATGATAAAATTACCAAAGAATCTATTATTAAAGGAATCTATGTAAAACCAAATTGAATTTTAGAGTTTGAGGTTAAGGAAACTAACAGGGAAAATCAGGTGTCTGTAGAATCTTATGAATGCAATGCGTTCCTAGTTTCCGATCAGCAGCTCCTGGATCAATCACAGACTGGCATTGTCATAAAAACTCCAGAGGAAGGTGTAGTATCAGCTGGGTCTGGGAGGGAGGGAAAGAAGGAGCTAGGAGCAAAATCTAATGCAAAAATTGCTCAAGTTGAGAATCAAGAGTCTCAATTTGATTCTAAATCAGTTTCTGAAATTCTTGAATTCCCCTTGAACGAAGAGAATTCAGATTCCCTCTTCATTAATAAATCTGATAGTTTAACACTCAAGAATCCCATTCAATTGGATTCCATAAAATCATTAGATGAAATAGAAGAATTGAACAAGTCCGATACATTTGAGAAAAAAGTAGAGTCTTTAGACAATTGTGATGAAGGGATGTGGCACCTGAAACTGGGCCATGCCTCTCTGAGTTACCTAAAAAGATTACAACAAACTGAGAGTCAATTCAAAAATTTTAAGTTCAATGACTCTATTTTAGAATGCGAAATTTGTATAATGTCCAAGATGGACAAATTACCTTTCAAAAATCAGAGGAAAAGGGCAGTGAGACCACAGCAAATGAGTCAATGTGATACAATGGGGCCCTATAAAGTCTACCTCGTATCCAGGCGCAAAGAGATTCATTACAGTTTTTGTGGACGATTTCTCGATAATGGCACGAGCTTACTCGCAGAAATCTAAAGATGAATCTGGAAATTCTTTAGTGCAGTATCTTGTTTCAACTCGAAACTTGCTAGGACACGAAGAAAAAGTGTGCTATATAATATCCGACAAGGGCACTGAATTCGTAGGCGGCGAATTCATGAGAGTCATGGAATCTGAGGGAATAGTCTGATTTGCCTCCTCCGTACACTCCACAGCTCAATGGAGTTGCGGAAAGATTCAATCAGACTCTTCAAAAGAAAGTTCGCTCTATGATGCTAGATTCAGGGCTACCGGGTACGATGTGGAAGCTTGGAGTAGATGCAGCTGTCCATGTCTACAACAGGACCCCTCACAAATCTGTCGATTTCAAGACCCCCTTGAAAAGATTCCAACCTGGAGTCAATCGTCACTTAGAACAAATCCAAAGATTCGGATGCATCGCGCATGCGGCCATACCAAAGCCTGACAGCAAATTCAGCGCAAGGGCTGTCAGGGCGGTACTGGTTGAGTACACAAAAACAGGGTACATACTCTGGCATCCGAGCTCTAAGAGTTTGATCGAATCACGAAATGTAAAATTCAACGAAAGATTGGTTACAGAAATGTGTATGATTCCAAATATCAATCATGAACATCAGAATCCGAGGAAATAATATGGGAAGACCAAAAACTAGATCAAGAAACCACAAAAGAGTCAACTCGATGGGTCCTAAAAGAAAGTACACAAATCACGGATACGGATAGAATCTACGTAACTCGTTTTCAGGAGACCGTGTTGAAAGTTCAATTAGTGTTCACAATTCAAGTATAATAATTTCAGGGATAATCAATTGTTCCTAGGGATCCTATAATCACCGAAAACTGAACTATATTCTGAACTTTATGTTTAAAACATTGCATGATGTTTTCTATGTAATTGCAATAATGTGGTGTTTGATCTAACCTCAAACTTTTTAGAAGTTTCAAATTCAAACGACTTTTCCTTCTCTTCCAGCACTTCCATATCATGTAAGCTTCATCTTTAATAACACTATTTGTGTATTATAAACATTAATCTATATAATATCTAATTATATTACTTCCCTTGAGGCTACGTTTATTATAATCAATGCAAATCAATTACAGCAAAACTGGCGCCACGGTGAAGGTCGGAACTATTTCAGCCGAGATACGTGCTTTCATCACGGAATCCACGTGCAGAAACGATTCGCGTGAATGTATTATTCATTCACTAATACGCTTTAAACCAATAGATATAAAAATTGAAGCGTTTTTATTACGGCTTACAACACACTACAACAGTTTCTGACGGTAACTCAAAATCCGAAAAAATGAAGTTACGTAGTTTCTATCCGCAACGGCGAGTTGCGCATTTTCTATCCGTCCCTACGAGTTGCGTAAATTCTATTTGTCAGCGCGAGTTACGTAGATTCTATCCATCACCGTGAGTTGCGTACTTTCTTTTAGGACTCATCGAACTGTCTCGAAAAGAAACAGAGGCAGACCTTCAAAGGAAGATTCTAAAACCGAGGCTCCGATCGAGCAACAAGGACCATTAACTAGGCTTAAAAGCAAACAGGTTGAAGTTGATACGAAAACGGAAAAATCGATAAGACGAGTCATAGATTCAAGTTTTTCGGATCTGGATTTTCAATCAAGTCAATGTCTCATGGCTTTAGTTAACAAGTATCCTACATCCTATACCGAAGCAATAAAGACGGTCGATTAATTGAAATGGCAAAAGGCCAAACGAGAGACCGACGGTTCCACTAGATTCAAAGCAAGACTCGTGATTCGAGGGTTCAAATACAGGAGTGAGTATGACTTACAAGAGACATACGCACCTGTTTCAAGACTGGTAGTGGTCAGGGTAGTGCTTGCTATAATTAAAAAGTATGACTTGTATTGCTCCCAGCTTCACGTCAAGACTGCTTTTCTCAATGGAGTTTTAAACGAAGAGATTTACATGGAACTTCCAGGCGGAATTGAAATTGACGAAGAGTCTCGCAGAATCAAAGTGTGCAAACTCGAAAGAGCTTTGTATGGACTAAGAATAAGTCCTAAGAAATGGAACAACCGTTTCACAAAAGGGACTCGAAAATGATCTACATGAACCATGTCTCTTCACTTGGTGAAAGAGCGGGAAATTGGTGGTAATTGTGCTATATGATGACGATATGTTGATTGCGAGCAATTATGAGAATCTGCTGAATCAAACTAAAGACTCTCTTAAAGAAATCTTGGACACCGAGGATGTTGGACAACCCAGAGAATTCCTGGGTATGTCAATTCAAAGAGACAAAGATCATAAAATCATGAAGATTCGCCAGGAAAATTATCTGGAGAATGTTCTAGAGAGATTCAGAATGTCTGACTCCAAACCGCAAAATACTCATATGGTCACTCGGCAAGTTTTGAATAGGTCCGAAAGGAGAAAAGAGTCTGAAAAAGGTTTTGAGCGACCCCCCAGTAAAGTCCCTTTTCGAGAAGCGATTGGCAGCTCTATGTACCTGGCCAACGCCACAAGACCAGACATTGCTTTCTCGGGCAACTACTTAGCCAGAAAGCAGACCAGTCCTTCTGAAGAGGACTGGGTCAACGTCAAGAGAATCTTTAGATATGTCAAGGGAGCGAAATCGAATGGTTTGATCTATAGAGGTGAAACAGAGTCTAGAGTCATTCACTGATGATAAGTTTTCGAGACTGCATTAATTCATCTTCGACAGGGGGTTACGTGATCCGCCTGTTTGGAGATACGATCGCATGGAAGAGTAGGAAGCAGTCATATGTCACGCTTTCGACCTGCCAGGCGTAGTATCTGGCCATGAGTGGGTCATGCCAGGAACTGGTCTCGCTTGACAAGGCACTGAGATATGTTCTGGGTAGATGTTTCTATCCGGTAGCTATCTAGTGTGACAATCGATCAGCAGTTGACTGTGTCAAGCAATACGGAAGTCATAAACTGAAAATGTTTGATGACGATTTAGAGTCTGTTAGAATCGATCTGGAACAAAGAGAACGCAGTGGAAACATAAATCATATGGGCATGGCTCATGGTGACTTTATTAAACAATGTAGTCAGGAAGGAGAAGTAATTGTGGAATAGATTACAACTGACAAGAATCTGGCTGATATCATGACCAAGCCGCTTCCTTTTGATTCACATAAACCTTTGACAACTAAGATTCTGAACGCTTTCTAACTTAATTGTGTTTTTTTTTCAGAAAAATCCGACAAGCAACAGTAGATATTGAGTAGAGACTGGATGGATTTAGTATCTTCCCATTGATTCATAATCCCATTAACTTGAACGATTCAAAAGGGCGATGTGTTATCAGCAGAGAATCCCATTCATCATGAGCAAAAACCTCTCATTGAATCTCAGTGAGTCCTATTGAGTCTTATTAAAATCATTTTACTGAATCTCTTAGAATCCTATAATATATCGAGCGATTATTCACAATACTATGTTTTGTATCTACATTTTAATCTAATTGTGAGAATATTACAAACACGAATCTCATAATTGTATGTTGTAATGTGTATGGCATGATACAAAAGGGAGGGAGTGTTGGAAATATTATACTTTTGTAATACCAGCAAGCGCCGCATGGCGCTCGTATCGCGGGTGTGAACTTGCTTTCTTGGCTCGCATGTCTCTCGTATCCCTACCTTTGTATCGCGCACATCGGAGCTCCAAAATAAAGGATTCGCTACAATCTAAAGTGCTTGTGTTAGTTTAATTTCTCCTTCGACCACTTCCGAATCTTGAAGAAATCCGAAAATACTATTAAATGTTTATATTTAATACTTAGTAGTATTTTTTATATTTTGAATTTTCCCGCCCTAATGTTTGAAACGTTTCCAAAGTTTCATAAAACTTTACAACCCTAGTGACGCGTTGCCAGATCCTAAAAAGGCTTTTTCATACGTCGCTTGCCAGAAGTGGCACGCAGCCTGCCTGCAGTCCAGAAGAGTGAAAGAGAAAGAAAGCGATCAGAATGATCCATCTCTTATGGACCTTCTACAGGCAGGCTGCCTGCCACTGCCGGCAAGCAGAGATATGGAAAGTCGTAAAGGAGAACATACTGTGTGCTACGAAAGCATGGCATCTTTTTGGAAGGGGACTTTCCATATTTATGAGTAGAATATCTGCGAGAGTGCACTAAGTACTCTTAGGATGGCGTCCCATGGTAGCGTTATTACCAAGAGTAAAACGTCAAATCACTAGACAATTCAGCCAGTGCAAGTGTTTCTCTAGATTACTAGAATACATTCGTTGACATGTCTAGTGATTTGACATTTGCGTTTTGCGCCAGCATTGACGCTGCCATGGGACACCACCCTCAGCACGAACAGCTGGCCGAGAGTCACAGACTACTTTGCGCTAAATTTAAATGAGCCACACTATTCCGCCGCAAATACATTAACTTTGATTCTCCTATTACTTCGTACCTGGCCCACAGGTGTGTACTCCGTCCTGTTAATTTTTACGTCAATACGTATGCTTTGAATTCCACTTTATAAATGCATAGAGATTTCCACTTGCCGGCTAAATGCGATGTACTAACAAAATGCTCATTAATACATGTATCTAATATGCATTGATATGTATTTTACTTTAACCGGACTTTCAAAACGGAAACACTTCCAGAGAAAATTTAGAAATAGTTTTCCATGTGCACTGAGTTCGACTTGCAAATTTCGGTTAGGCGTAATGTAAATGGAAACGTGTCGCACTGACCTTTTCACATTTGACTAAATGTCGTTGAAGCCTGCACCTCGCTATTTTGTGGCTTTTATCGTAAGGACACTGGACGACTGTATCTCCGTTTAATTCATCCATATTTATATTTTGTAAAACTTCTTTGATTCAGCGCCGAAGGACCAAACATTTGCCCAAAACTGTAACCGTAGAGGGAAGACCGAGAAGACACAACGCATGATCAGTGCTCCCAACGCGGGCACCTTGCACTACTGCGCATGCGACGCATAACGCGCTTCAGTGGCTGCCGTTCGCGCGCTTTTTTGAAATGTTAAAAGATACCATTTTTTTTTATTTTTCATTAATAATTGAAAATAATTATAATTTAACATGTGAAAGTGATACATGGATAATTTTCGATATATTATGAGCATTAGATTGAAAAATAAAATGAGTATTCAGTAAATAAAGAACATCATGTTACGTAATGTAATCTTTTTTTATTTTTCAAATTATTTGTAATGATTTATGCATCGCATACGCAGTAGCCCATGGTGCCTGCGTTGTGAGCACTGCGCATGATCCAACAAACCATGATCACAGAATACCCTAGCCACGCGCAACTAAAAATGTTAACCAATGGAAAGCTATTCTACCATAACCAGCCATATTAGTGATGTCAGCGCGCGAGAATGAAGTATATTTGAAATGACATAAATGCCGTAAGCGAAGATTTCAAGTAAAAGATAAAGAAGTTGTACAATTCATAAATATATAACTTCTTATCTTGGCCATGTAGTAGAAATATGGATGACACAACCTCATAATGCACCTGCCGACAGGCACGGATCCAGAGAATGCTATAAACATAATTAAAGGTGTTTGAATAGAAACCATGTTTTTATATTTTCAAGCTGCGTCTTATGTGTCATGGTATAATCATTAATCAACAAGTATAAAATATTCATAAAATTTTCTGAGTCAAGCCCAAACTATAAAAAGATTATTTTTCAACAGCGAAATTGAGACGTCTATTTCCACTCTTTGCGATATTCATATTTTCGGTTCAGATCCGGGCTGGGGCAGACTTTGACTTGTTCTTAAAAAATTATTTGTCTGAAGTTTTCTTTTTAACAAACCAAATTTGTATTAATTATAAATGCACTCTATTATTTTAATTCTCTAAATTGAAGTATTAATCAACAAATTTATAAGTTTTCAAAATCATATGTTTTTACGCAATTTTAAGTTGAAAAAACTAAAAATTGAAAAGTTGCAATTTTTTAAATTGAACACTTTTCAAATTAGAACTCAAATTATTATTTTAATGTTAAGTCATTGTACATGAATAATATTTTTATTGTTATTCATACATCAAAATTTGTTTAGAAATCTTTTAAAACATTCTCTTAAAACTATATTTTTTACTAAAAAATCACTTTACATTTTCCCAGTGTTATACGCGGCTCGCATAGAGCGAGACTCTTTTATTGGTAGATTTAAAACACTCTCGCAGACGACGATTATTCATTCAGTAGGCAACCATCTTCAAAAAATATAATAACTAGCAACTAGACCTTAAGTAAAAGAGAGAGAACATAGCCACACCGCGGTGAAAGGAGGTACTGCGTGAAGTGACGTTAGCCGTGACGTCGGCAAGGCGGCAGGGAGAGTAGAGGCGAGAGTCGCGAGTAGAGCGCCCGCGAAGCTCGACTCCTACGCAACGCCCACGTAGCCTTCCCGTTAAAAGGGCGCGCACTGGCCCAGAACGACAGAAGTGTTTGGGAGCTGGTAGCCAGAGACCTTACCAGGCTAGGTTGACTATTTTGGGGAAAAATGGTTCAGTTTTTAGCGCGATCTGTGTCGGGCAAGGAAACTAAGTCAGCGTCCATGCGTCAGTGTACGTGTACATGTGTACATTGCTCTTGTGTGCGCCAGAATTGTCTTATTCTTAGGAAAAGAGAGATAATAAATGCAAAATGAAGCAAATAAATAACGTGAAATCATGAGTGATAGTTCATTGTAATTTCAATCGTTATTTAACATTTTTCACTTGCTTCATTTTGCATTTATTTGAAATAAATGCATGACACAAATGCA